>PVKN010036969.1:0-11332 GCA_004027915.1 Capromys pilorides
CACCTTTAGGAGATCAGAATGATAGGTATTCCTAGCATGGTATTAGTGTTATACCATGTTATCCTCAGCGTAGTTGCTTAGTTCATGGATATCAGTATATATAGTTAGTCAGGTGAGAATTCTGTCAATTATCTGCACATTTCAAAAACCTGTTGAAGATTCTAGAAAATTTGTCCTAACCATCTTCTGTATATAAATGCATGGTTTTGCCCCTGCCATGTTTCTTAACTTTGCTCCTTGTTCTCTCTTCATTGTTTAATCCTTAAATTCTCACTTTCCGTTAACTGTATTATACCTTTCCATTTTCATTCTTTTGAGATCTTATACTGTACAATACTGACACTTGTGGGTCTGGTTTATTTCACTTATGAGTATATCTTCAAGTTGCATCCATTTATGTACGAACACTTTGGCTTTATTATTCTTTATAGTTGAGTAATACTCCACTGTATCAAAACACCACATCTTTTTCATCTATTCTTCAAGTGATGAGCATTTGGTTGTTTCCAAGATTTAGCTATCACAAATTGTGCTGCTATAAACATAGGTTCACAAATATCACTATGGTGTGATACTTTAAAAGATTATTTAAATTTCTTTTGATTTGTAAAAAGTTGATTTCAGGTTTTACAATCCTAAATTCATTTAGTATGGATAAAACTTTGATGTTTTACAAACAAACATAAAGGCTTAGAACGCAATTTAACGATAGTGGGATTTGAAGAGTCACATGATTTTTGGCATCCTATTTCAATGGTGGCAGGCCTAATGGTGGTCTTCCAGTGAGTACAAGCTATGATAACTTCTTCATATTTTGGCCACCTTACTGAACCAAGACATACTGTACCCCATAATATTCAGATCAACCTAAAATTCTTTTTTTGGGGGGGGCAGTTTAGGGTTTACACTTTATTTATTTTTCAATATTTACTTGTTTTTGTGCCTCAAATCTTTTAAAAATATATATCATCACTAAATGGCAGGTTCCATAGTTTTTTCTTCTGTTTGATCAAATTGCTTTGCTAAATAGAAAGGAATCTACAACATAATTTCCTTCCTTAACAACTACTGTAATTGGTTGGGTTTGATTGCTTTTCACTCCGGCAGTTAAGAAGGCATGGCCTGTTTTCTGTGTCGATTTTCTCTGAAGTGTGTGCGTGTGCGTGCAGGGTCGGCCTTTATTTAAGCTTACGGCTTTTGGAACATTATCTTAATTTAGTAGTGAACAGAATTCAATAATTTGCATCACTAAAAATGTACCCTACATCTCCTGCTTAGTCACTGACACCTGCTGTGTTTGAAGAGTCCTGCGTTCAATCTGTGTGGTGTTGCCAGATTTTAAAACTGGGGGGTCCAGAAGGGGTTTGCCGGTGGCAGGGGCGTGGGGTTCACCACATGGCACAGCACTGGCAGCATCAATATCAGGATCTTGCAGAAGGGCTCCATTTATCTTGAAGAAGGTACTGCCCAGCCAGATGGATGGTCCTGATGTGCTTTGTTATGCCTGAGGAGTGCGAGGTGGGTGGTAAAATGTCTTTTTCAAAGTCTGAATGTCTATACTCAGGGCCTATGCACCACAATGACCCTTTTCCAATACTCTGACTCCTCTCTTTGTCCACTTTTTAAAAACACTTATTCAGTGGCAAATTATGTCTCACTGGGTTTTTCCACCGAGTAGGTGCATAATACCGAAAATGTTCCAATATCCAGTTGTAGATATCCTTCATTGGCAGGAGCTTGGTTAGACAGGTAGTTAAAGGAGTAGTGAGGCTTGCAGTTGGGGGTCTGCCTGGCATTATAGGGCATGTCAGAGTGGTCGGGGGATGGAGGGGTGTCTTGTCCAGGTCCTGGATGGAACTGATACTCCTAAGGATCAACTCCTGGAAGCTCTTGAGCAAGTTCTTGCTCTCATGTAGCTAGTTCAAGTTGGTCAGTTCCTCATCTTCCATGATCCCCTTTTCTAATCGGATGTCAGGCAAGGAAAAGTCGAGGTCATCGTGCTCCTGAAGGGCCTTGGAGAAAGCACTGCCCAGGTAACACTGACTCCGTCCACTGGACACACTATGCCTGAGCTTTCTGGCTTTTTTACTGGCAGGCGTGACTGAACTATGTACGAAAAGTCTCCTGGCCGGAGTGGGGAGCACAGATGCTGAGAAGCAGCTGCCCTTCAGCGGAGCCGAGGACTTTCGCTAGTGCCCAGTGGGCATCACTCAGGGGCCCGGCTCAGGATGCGCAGGCTAGACAGGGTGAGTCTGGGTTGGCGGGCTGCGAGGGTGCTGGGGCGGGGGGCCAGGCTTGGGACCTGCGGCATCCTCTGGGTGCACCATGCATCCTCTGGCCAGCTGGATGCCCTCCCCGCTTGGTCCTGCCTCCCTCTTGCCTCTGCTGTGGCACGTGGGGCCCCAAAATTATTTTCAGACCTTATTTGATAGTACTAATTGTTTAGATTCTGATTTTGTGTTAATATCTCTGTTAATAATCATCCTTCAGATAAGTTAAATTTGTTTTTATAGATGGTATATATAAAGGAGGGTATTTTCTTTGAATTGGACAAAGGTTTCTCACTGTAAATCAAAATTCATTTCCGAAAACAAAAGGAGAAATCCTTCACTAACTTCATTTGTCAACATATACTGTTAATTTTTTTAAATTTTACAAAAGATGGAATGCAGCAATGGAACAATATTTCCATCAGGTAAAAAATGAACTAATCTGGCATAGACAATATGCTTGTTTTTCCCCAGTATGTTAATCAACCTGTTTGTGTAGCAGAGTGTGCCATCAGGCTATAGGATGAAGCAAGATCTTGAGAAGTTAGCAATACTGAGGTGAGATTGAACCTGTGGAACTGAGAAAATGGAAATCTAGGTCTAAGTACCTGACAGAGTACATAGAGATAATTGAGTTGAAAGTATTAAGACAGAATGAAAGGCAATAATATACATTATGCATGTTAATCATACATAAAAATGTGATTTGTTCCAAATTTGTCTGACTAGGGATCCCCACTTATTGACAAACAACAAAGACTGACAAATCTATTTATAATTATAAATTTTTAAAAATTATAAGTTATTATAATTTAATTGGCCAAGAGTACATTTCAGTGCATCCTGATTTTGTAAAGATGTTTGTTGTATGTTCTGTATATAAGATTATGTATTTGTATGTCATTCACTGAACAGCTGTTGAGCTTTTTACTTGAGCTTGGAGATATAGACTTGAAACCATGCTTCTTCCTAAGTGATTAGCTGCTCTAAGTGATTTTATTTTATTTCATTTTTATTCATTTTAATGAGAAAAAAAAGATAAAATAGCAATGAAAAGTTTCAAAACAGGTTAGTAAGACAGTTACAATAATTAATACATTGCATATTGCTGTCTTCATCATAGTTATTCAGAGGACAAGATGTAGACATGATATCTTGTCTAAACAATATTAGTACCTTTCATTTCATTGGGCAAAGAGAAAGTAGCTATATATCTATCCTAACTATTTTGTATTTACAAATATATATATTTTTTCACTACAAAATGGTCCTTCATTTATATCCCCTTTTTATTTTGTTTTGTCAGAGATGGTTGTTCCGTTACTGTTAGAGAAGCTGTATTTGGAGAAGTCTTTAAAGGACTTTTTCATATTTGATGTTGATTTACTTTCTATAGTTAGATGGAGTCTCATTGCTGTTTTAATTTTTGTTTTTTCAAATAACCAGTGCTGTCAAAGTTTTTCATCTATTTATTTGCCATTTGTATTTCTTCTTCTGAGAAGTATATATTTACCTCAGATGCCCATTTATGATTAGGTCTTTGAATTTGAAGGTCTTTTTTTTTAATTCTTCGTATGTTCTAAATAGGCCTTTGCCTGAGAGACAATTAGCTATAATATTTTTTCAGTATGTTTGTTTTCATTTTACTCTGTTGGAAATTTCCTTTGAAATGTAGGAACTTTTCAAAAAGATGTAAGCCGGGCATGGTGGAGCACACCTGTATTCCCAGAACTTGGGAGGCTGAGGCAAGAGGATCAGTGTGAGTTCGAGACCAGCCTGGGCTACAAAAGTGAGCTCAATGTCAGTCTGACCTGCACAGAAAGACCCTATCTCAAAAAGACAAAAAAAAGTTGTAATCTTAGTTGTTGATTCCTTGAAGTATTTCCTGTGCAGTTTGGGTTTTGTTCATGAACTCTCTATACCTATGTCTTAAAAATTTATGCCTATGTGTTCCTGCAGTATACTTAATATTTCAGTTTTAATATTAAATCTTTGATCCATTTTGACTGTAGTTTAGTTCACAATGATAGACAGCATTCAAATTTTAGCCTTTGACATATGGAAAGCCAGTTTTTCTAGCACCATTTATTACAAAATCTTTCTTCCAGCAAACATTTTTGGCTTCTTTTTCAAAGATGTTTGAAAGTTGTGTGTTTGTAGTTGTGTGTACATCTTCTAGTCTGTTCTATTGGGGCTTAGGTTGGTCTTTATGAAATAACTCTTCTGATTTTAACACAATTTATAGTATAATTTGAGGTCAGGAATTGTGATGCCTCCTCCCTTTTCCTTTATTGCCCAGGAATGCTTTTGATAATGTAGGTCTCTTCTGCTTCCAGATGAATTTTAAGCATGTTTTCTCTACATCAAGAACTTCACAAACCAGATATCTAGAAGGCAGCTACAGGGTGAGACATGGCTTCATGCTATCATCATAGACAGAGCTTGGTGGAGCTACATCTGTCTTTCACAGAAATGAGTCCCACAGAGGACCACTATAGAGATCTGGTGAGCCCTGCCCTTATTTCTTCAACCTTGCTGGAACTCAGTTGAGCTAAATCAGCTCTCTTTAGCTGCTGATGCCTTTCCTACCAGTAGCAGAAGCCTTGGTGAGACCTATGTAACTACACTACACCCACCCACTATTGAGAGCCTTGTGAGGATTTGGCCTGACCTTATCCTCATCAGATAATTCTTGATCTGTGGCAATCCTAGCTCTCAACAATGTGGAATTCATATTAAATACAAAACTGTATGGGCATCAGTGAGCCAGCCCACCTTCTTGTAATGGACGGGATTGGGTATATTGCCCATGACAGACCAAATTAAAAATAATTACAGAACTTTCATTAATTAGCCCATGATGTATATGCTTCCCTCCCCATCTGGGAAGACACAAAGGTTCAGTTCTTTGTTTACTACCTGGTTTTATAGTTTCTTTGTTCCTATGGTAGCAACACAGGAATTTAGTGCCCCCTATATCCTATAGGTGCAGGGTCACAGAAAGAATGTGGTGCCCACATATCCTATAGATGTGAGGTTTCAGGCAGATGGTTTTATAGTTAAGCATGGGCAAGTAGTCTGTATCTTATTGCCCTAAATGTGACTTATCTTTTATATATTTATGAAGTTCTGACAGGGCAGGGGAAGGAGTGAGGAATGGGGAAATTTAGGCAAGGCTTTTTATATGTAAATACTTTAGGCAGAGGATAAACTAAGTTGAAGGCTGCCACAGTCTCTTCTACTTCTAAAAGTGTATTGAGTATTGTGCTAGAGGCCATCCATTATGTTCCATCTTTTAGGTATATTTTTCTGTCTAAGAAATACCATATCTATCCGAAGATGACTGTTTATCCCTTATTTTATATTCAGTGTTTTCCTTTAGCTCTATTGGATTGGACTGTCCAATCATGCTTCATGTTTGAGTCATTACCTAGGTGTCCAGAGAGGGCCCTGCAATGAACATGACTAGCAGGGCAATTATTGGCTCCATGATTCACGTTATGAGAAAGGTTAACCTGGGGCTCCAGTTAAATGGGGAATCAAACCATGACTTGGGGCCATTATAGTCATTATATCATCTTTTTTCTCTACAGCATCACAGTCTAGTTTTTGTACTTTCTCTGTGATGACCCCTGACTTGTTGACCTAAAAAGAACACTCTTCACCTAAGGCTGCACAGAGTCCTCCTTGTTTAATGATCACCAAATTAAGTGCCCTTCTATTTTGTAACACTACTTCTGCCAGAGAATTTATCTGCTCATGTATCTGTTTTACCACAGCTTGGACTCCAACCACAGTTTGTTCTATACTGTCAGTTATGCAGTGGAGTCGCTGGAGACCAGTCTCTCCATGGACTATGACCCCTAATCTGGTAGTCAAACTTGCTGTTAGAGCTACCCTGTCTAGAACTGGTACTAACACAAGTGTTGCCTTTCATATACACGTGTACCTTTCACGTATGAATATCTCAGAGTGTAGATGTCTGTCTTTCTGTTCTCCTTGGATGACTTGTACTAAGGAAATGAATGTAGTTACGGACAAGGGCCCATCTCAGTTAAACTTTGTCTATGATCTACACACTTAAGTAACCCATTGATGCAGAACAACCAGGGGGAGCTTGGTAGGTTAATGCAAGTAACCTGATTTTTTCCTTGGTCCACAAAAAAATCCTTTTCCTTACATTGTTTTCAAGATCAAGAGAGACAATGTCTCTTCCTCTTTTGAGGAATGCAAGCATTGGGTGGGTATTGTAGGCTCTAGGGGGACTACAGCCTCATAAAAGGGTGGACTGAATCATATACATATCCAGCAGATTTCTACTGATCTAGGGCTAGACGAGTTTAACATATAGTTGATTTCGTTAAGCAACTGATAGAATTCAGACTTAGCTCTTATTCTACCTATCTTCATTTTGGGGGGACTGAGTGATTATCTGTATGCGAAACCCATCTGAGTCCCTGATGTGATAACCATGTGCATCCTTTTGTATCTACCAACTGGTTAGGGAATTTGGGTCCTTATAAGGACTTCTTTGAAAACTATTTGAGCCTGATTGTCTCACAGTGTGGGCAATATGCCTCTGTTTCTTTAGTACAATTCTCTCCCATAACTTTTGTGCACACATAGAGTCCCTGCTCCACCATAACTAGGTCCTAGTTTTTGTCTCATGTGCATGGGAACATGGATTGATTGCCTGCTTTTGGAGACCTCACAGGTAGAGAAGGAATATTTTGCTGGGTCAGCCTTTTCCTTCTAATACTCTGGATTCCATAATTTACATGTCAGGACAAGAAATATCACAATCTGTTGAACACAAGGTATGTGCAAAGAGGCAAGCATAGCCTGTCTGAACCTGATAGAGTCCACCAGTGATCACTTGAGAGCGTAACTGCAGAAGTGTTCTGCTGGAGTCTCTGAGCTGACAGTAGTCATTATTTATCCCATGATAGATGCATAGAAGATCAGCATCACCTGAAACAGCAGGTTCACTGTGATGACTTGGACAGAGTTATCTTTCACCCGAGTTATTCATATCATTGAGGAGGTGAGGGTCCTGGGTAAGGCAAGTGTGGTGGTACACCTCAGCTTCCTCTCTTTTACTTATGACTGATAAATTCAAGGCTTGAAACCTATAACATTAATACAGGTGGATGTGCAGTCATGAACATCATATGGTCCCTCCCTTTTGGGCTGGAGGGGCCCTTCTCTTTAGCTTTTGATTATCACCTAGTCATCTGGTTTGAAAGTGTATACAGGGTTATGAAGGGGAAGTGAGTGATGTTTTAATGAAGTTTTTGTTGTTCCTTCAAGAACCTTTGCAAGGCCTGCATTTGCTGTTGCAGGATCAGAGTCCCAGTCTCTCATAGTCCCTATTATGCCAGTACCAAGGGTGGCAGTCTTCCAAAAGCTATAAAGGAGTGAGTCCATCTTAGTGTGGTATATAATGTGACCACAGCAGTGTCATCAGAAGGATAGAAACCCACTCTGCATCTGTCTCCTGGCATGGTTTGGACAGGGTGCAGTTTTACTACTATACTTGGCATAAGCTTGGGATCAGTAGGGAGTATGTAACTTTTATTTTAGGTCCAAAACACTAGAAAGGATCTGAATTACTCTATCCATGAAAGCAGGCCCATTATCTGAGCCTACCGTGATGGGGAATCATACCAGGGATGATATTCCATCAGTTATTTTACCATCTCACTGAAGGTCTTAATTCTGGAGGGTGGGACCTCAACCCATCCTAAGTAGGTGCACATAAGCATGAACATATACTTTTTGTTAGCATCCATCGACTTGACCTCAGCAAAATTCACTTTGAAATACTCAAAATGGAGGTTTCCCTGTCAATGAACATCTGTTTAACACTGTGTGTGAGAAATTGGATTACTATTAGGCCAAGTCATATATTTTCTGGACACTGAGATACACAATTCCAAAACCTGGAGATACATAAATAGTGGCCAAGCAGCTTGGCCATAGCTGTCTTGGCCAGATAGGTCTTGTCACATAGTTCCCAAATCAAGCAATGTCCCATGTGTTCAGAAAGAAATACTCTCCCTCCTGACAAGTTTTGCCACCCATTTCTTTCTGATGCCTCTTCTTAATTGGCCCACAATAACTCAGTCTCAAAATATTTTGGTGGCTGAAGGAATGGTGCTACCATGACGTATGTTTCAGCAGTGAGCCCCCAACAGCAGCTGCTAGGTCACCAGCCCTATTGCCTTAGCCTTTTTGATGTCCATGATAGTGCATTATTGTTACTTCATTGTTCCATCATACTTTCTTTAACAAGCTTAAAATCTCCTGGGAGTTTTTGATGTCTTTTCACCTGTTGTTAGGAGGCTTGTTTTCTTTAGGACTGTAGTCCCTGGGAGCAGTGCTCTTGACAACCCATCCTTTGCACAGTCACAGCCATTGCTCCTACCCTCTGTACCCATCTATTATCATATTACTTCCACCTACAAACAGCATGAGGTGGGCATCTCAGAGTGGTGTGCCCTACAGGTCAAGTTTTGCAGAATAAATGGTTTCCACACAATCTTGATCTGGGAATGCCAATGGTGTTAGAAGGAAGGATGCACAATTAATGGCTTGTGTAGTCTTAAGAGTTAGATGTGAGTCTTCAGAGAGGGCTTCCTGGTACTGCGCCAGCCTAGCACAAGAAAGCCACTTTCCACCGGGGTCCCATAACAGTATATCCACCACATGAGGCACCAACATGCTCAACAGTCTTTGGACAGATAAGCTATAGGGTACTTGCCTGACTCTATGGTCTGAGTTAAGATTCTTCTTGTAACTTCTTCTTTCTCATGAACAAACAGCTGAAAACGCTCAGTGATGCCTGGTAGGGTGATAACAGGAGCTGTCAAGAGTTTCTTCTCTATTCCTCAAATGCTTTTGCTGTTCTGAATTCCAATCCAAACAAGAGGCTATTACCTTCCTTCAGGGATTTATATAAGGGTCTAGCAATAGTGGCAAAAGTTGACATCCCCGCCCCAAATCCTCCAAAATACCAGCATTCTCAGGAACTATCATAATTCTTTATGGGTCCCGGGCTCCTCTAGCCCTTGAATAGCTTGGGTCCAGGAGCTTGAGATGACATGATTTTCTCTTGTCAGGGTGAACTAAAGGAATTTAACAGTATGAAAACATATTTGATCCTTCCTTTTATAGGTGAAGTACCCCTTATCTTGAAATACCTCTATTAGCTTCTTTTCTCCTCTTAACATAACTTCTGGGTTTCTAACTCACAAATGATGTACATATGGTAAGAGAGAAAAATTAGGATTGTTATCACCAAAAGGTACCAGAGTTTTGATAAAGACTTTTCAAAATTAGTTAGGTGAATTTTAAATTCTTGGGAAGTCATGTCCACATGAATGGCACTTGTGTCCCCTCCCTCCATCTGGATTGTTCTGTAAAAAGCAGCAAACTACTGGGGAGCAGTTGTTAACAACATTAAAAGACTCTATTTTTAAATCTAACACAGCATATAAGATCCAGTTAGGAAGAAGCAGACTTAAGCACCTTAAAATATAAAGTGTGACTACAGAACTGTTATTTCTTGCCAACCATGGACATTTCAGTGGTTAAATCCCTGTATAGTATTAACAAGCAGCAGTTATACTTTTAAAGAGAACATCTGACATCAATAGCTATATATAGCAGTGTAACATTACAGTCAGGATGAAACATCGTTTTTAGTTATACATATCACCTAAGTTTTTGTTCATGTTGGCTTAACATGAATATATATATATATATATATATATATATATATATATATACCTTTTAATCAATGACCAAATTATTGGGGGTATTTTTAAGGAGATTACAGAGGCTTTCCATCGATTAACAAAGGCTGGCCACTCCTCTATTCACCAGTCAATTGTCATGTCCAATATTCTCTCTCCATTTTTATGATTTTTTAAAAATTATAAACAAATTTTGATATCACTTAGATCACCTGTTAACTCAGGAAAAAGTATGCTTTAAAACTCAGATATCAAGGTGTTGGAGAGACTTCCAGCTCCACACAGCCAGCCAGACCAACCTCTTCATTCTCTGGCCCATCAGCCCTGGCACCACTGTGCCATGTGGGAGAGAGTTCATGCAGCATGCAGCCCACCAGACTGACCACTTCATCCTCTGACACCATCCATAAAAGGTACATCAAAGGGAGGTAATCAGAGAGAATTTAAGTGAATTAAATTAAATATAAACTCCCAAGTTAATATCTGCTGAACTACACAGAAATAAGGATTGTTCTAATTGTGTAAAATATAAACTTGTTAGTTACAAAAGCTCATAAACTGCTAAAAGTCACTACCCATTAGTAGTGTTCCTAACTGTGGTTCTGTCAATACAAAATTATAACTGCTTTAACCATATAATCTCTTTTGGGTAAGAATTACACTAAAGGTACAATTGCACCAAGCTCTACACCAAAAGGTCAGAGGACAGTACTATATAAAATGACAAAGAGAAAGAGAAAAATTCAATCTCAGCCCCGAGGCCAAACAGAACAATATAGGAGACACTAACACAGAAGAAAATGGAAATTATACAGCTGAAATCTGTAAATTATTAGCATGTGAAGAAAAGAAACAATTGCAGAAAGGTATAGTGGAAATGAGATCAGAAATAGGCTTTGAAGTAAAGAAAGAAATTTCTGAATAACATCTGAAATAAAGAGACAACTGCAGAAGGGTTGAGAGGAAATCAGATCAGAAAAAAAAATTCTGAAGCAAAAATTAAAAGATAACCATAATGAAAAAATTAATATCTGTTGCTGAATGAGACATTGATAAAAAATTAGAGGAGCTTAGAAAAATGATAGACTCCTTGAATGAGAAATATAGGAAAGAAATAGGTTGCATGAAGCAGACTCAAAGAGATACATAGGAACTTAAAACCCCAATGTCAACCAGGCAAAGCCATCTGAATGAAAGTGAAGATGGAGTTTCAGATCTTGAAGACACTGTAGTAGCTAGTGAAAAGGTAAGAAAGGATATCTTAGAAAGAATGCAGGAAAACCTAATTCAACATCTACAAGATGA
>PVKN010036970.1:0-11320 GCA_004027915.1 Capromys pilorides
TTCTTGGCTATGTAGTTAAGAAAATTGGAAAAGTATATAAGCTCTTCTATCTCAGGAAACTAACAAGAGCCAACTACCTTGGGCCAAATTATTCAATTATCCTTAAAGAAAGAATGCTAGCATGTTTTTCTCTCAGTTGCACAAATATAAAGGCAGGAGGTCTGTTTTGTTCTGAAGAAAAGAAGTAGTAACAGACTTTAGATTTTTTCTCCTTCCTGTGATAGATAAAACTGTCCTTCCATTTCTATAGTCACTGATATCTCAGTGGATGGACCTGTTGATCTAGATGTTTTAGGACAGTTTTGGGTATGTGAGGTGACTGTACCCTCAAAATTCATCTTTTTACAATTCAAAGATAGGTCTTTTTCAGAGTATTTGCACTTATGATCCCACTTGATTTTCACACGTATATGTGCACATACATGCACACACACACACAAACACAGATTCTGAATACCTAGATGAGAAAACTCAAATATAGTTACTTTCTTAATGATTAGAAATCTTCATAAAATACAAAGACAATATCTTTAAATTTATTTATTTGTTTGTTTGTTTATTTGGTACAGGGTCTCACTATGTAGCTTGGACTCATAGTGATCCTCCAGTCTCAGCCTCCCCAGTTCTGGGATTATACGTGTGGGCCACCATGCCTGGTTTTGGTGGCTGGCTCAGCCTGGGGCCAGCATGGTACATGGTACTAGGGATCGAATCTGGGTGCTTGTGCTTGCCAGGCAGGCACTTAGACTGCTGAGCTATCTCCCTGTCCCCACAAAAACAATATTTTTAAACATCAAAATATTTAAAAGTGATAGTTCTCTTGTTTTAATCACATTTCTGAAACCTCAGACATATTCTGATATAGATACAACGAAATGCTTCTTATATGTGTGTGCTTTCTCTAAACCAAAAGCTTTAAAAGAAATCTTTCAAATTTTGATAAATAAGAATATGAAACAGAATATCCCAATCACTGAAGCTATGTACAACTGGCTCATGAAAATTTTGTTTATCTCAGTGTGACTGGTTTTCCTCAAGATCCCTTGTGCTTCTCTGCAGTTTCTTGCAGATCACTGCTTCAGTAGCTTATGGTCAGTGACCACACTGGCTAATGAATTTTTAAATTTTAAATGTCAGGCATGGGGGATATTTCCTCACAATTCAACTTTTTAGTTTGTATCATAGTTGTAGTAAAAATAAAGACCAAATCCTCTCCATAAAGGGAATAACTAACGTCTTTCAAGCCAGTGTGGCTTTTACCTGAAATTTTTAGGCTATGAGGTTGACACAGTAACTTTGCTAGTTTAGGACTCTTGCAAAAAAAAGATTTGTGCAAGTAATTGATTTGGTTAGCTCTGAGATCTCACAATCAAACTTGACATTCTATTGTAGCTTCTAATTAAAACAGAGTTTACTTCTGTTTATTTGTTTTGGTCCTACTGAAAGTATGAAATTCATTGGCTAATGTTTCCCCTTACATGATATTTCTTTATATTTCTAGAAAATATTCTTTGAACATTTGTATAAGCTCCTTTCTCCTCAGGGACACTACTTATGTTTGACTTAGGGAGAGGGGCTACTAGGAAATGGTAGCCATCTAGTTTCTGAGTTCTGTGACAGGGTCAGATCTAACCGTTTTGCCAAGGACCTTGGACAAAAAGTTGGAATTTACAATTCATAGACAAGGCATTCTGATGTGTGGATACAACCAGTACACATTACAGAACATGTCGCTGTAGCTCATAACTACAGCGTCAAACAGCTCCCAGAGCCAAGACCCACAGTCGTGCGGCAGAAGACAGACACTCGTGTGGTAGGGCTGCCCTTTCAAAGCGTGCATTCGTATTCCGCACTTCTCGTCCCTAACTAATCCCCTTGCTGCTGTTTCACACTGCCAGAGAGCTCTGCCTGACTTTTGGTATATGCTGTCTAATGGGATTCCACTGAGAACAGTCCTCACACGCCACCAATTGTGAGGAGCATTACAGTGGGTAGGCATTCAGATATCACTATGTAATACTGTCCACATGCCTATAGGCAATGAATAATTTTTAAACAATAAATTAATGAATTTATTTTTGTTTTAGCTAAACAAAGGGGAACATAAAGTACATGTGGCTTCATATAACCATATCGTTGGCCAATAAAGCACTTGCAGGTGCAGGGTGAAAAGCTAACCATGTGGCTGGAACATCAGCATCCTCGGCACACAATCTGAGGATAATGTCAATCTTAGCACAGCCACAGAGAGAGAAAAGCATCCCACAAGCACTAAGGTACATTTTTGTGAATGTGGAGACATCCACGTTATCTGAATGGATGAGCTCACAGCTTTCCACTTCATCTCTGACATTTAATTAGGTGAATTCCTATGTGGAAATATTTACACAATGTTTTCATCCTGTTGCTTTCTAAAATGTTGTAGATATCTGATACATTTTCAAATTTCAGAGGAAACACCTGAGGAAACAGCTGCTCTACTTATTTTCAAGGTCAGCAGGAAGGTTACGTTTTGAAGTAATGTCTGCAGTGAAACTCTGACTAGGGGGGAAAATGGTAGATAGCTCATTTCACATCACTAATTGTTCAAAACCCTGAACAACTCCCATCACTAACCCCTTATGCAGAGAGCTTTTCAGCTGACTGCTAGTCAAATACAGGAAGGGGCTATGCCAAATTCATATGCCAACACAGCTTACAGATTTCTAATATCAGTACTGAGGCCAAAGTAAGTAAGTGTAAAAAGAGGAAGAGAAACAAAGCCAGAAGCTCTCATCTCTGAGACTTTCTGTTATGAATTTGCTGGGTTTTACCCTGATTGTCACTTCAGTTTTTCCATGTTGTAGACATTTCCTCTGAAATACCTCCTGATTTCACCTCTCCTCTTCCTTTAAAAATTCTTCAATGGAAAAAATAAAGGCTTCCTCCCTTTCTCTGAGGGCCACAATCTTGTCATGGATGGAAGACAGGATTCCATCACCCCTCAGCAGAACTGCTGCACAAGTCCTCTGCTCAGCTCCCAGGAACGCCTCAGTGAAGTCACCTCCATCCCTTCTCAATCAAGGAAAACACCAGAGCCTTGCCCACTTTCCTCTCCACCAGAGGAGCAGGCTGTATTCTCTCCCGGCCTTCTCAAGATACTACCTCAAAGGTTACTGTGGGCCTCCAAAAAATCCTGTGTGCATAGTGCCTAGAACATAGTGAGCATTCTGTTGTTGATTATTAATGATGTTATTATTACTTCCTAATAAGCAATTCGCATATCACAGCAATAAACTTTTAAAAGCCAAAAAGAAAAATAAGAAAAATGACAAACATAGGGCAACTGTAAAACTTCAAGAATCTTATAATATTCCTAATAGCTCTGACTCCATCCCACTCTCCCACCTCCCACATCAATCTGTAAAAGTGGAAGTTCACCACAATCTCTCTTTCTTGAGCGCGCTAACTGATCACCATTCACCCTCCATCAAAAGCAAAGATGCTATCCTTGACAGTGGAGAATCTTATCTGTAAGGACTTCCAAAGAGGTGACTACCATTTTCCTGGGAATCTATTCAGCTTACTGTAAGCATTTCTCATGCCTTTCATCTTCATAGTGGTCGTGGTGTGGTAATTGTGATAATTGATATGCTATGTTGATATATAAAAAAGAGCTTCAGAGAAGCTGCAAAGCTATGTATGACATAGAGTTGTTTGAATAGGTAAAGGGAGAGAAGTCATTCAATTCCAGGTCTCCCAGAACGTAAAGCCCTGCAATTTCCTATTAGAGTATGTTCTATCATTCTCCCATTTTACAGATAGCAAAACTAAGACAAAGGAAAAACATGAGCACAGTCCTAGAGCCTGCAGCCTTGACTACTATACAATAATGTTTGTGCTGATGCTTCCACAGTCTTCTTTTCTTTTTTTTTTTTTTTTTTTTTTTGGTATTTTAGTTAGTAGATTAAACTCAACATAGCCCCTTCCTTAGGCAGAATGCAGTAGCCAGGGTTCCAAGGCCAGTGTGCTATGCTGACCCTGCCCCAGGGCACACTGAGAAGGTGATTGAGACTGGGCGTGGTGGCCCCAGCCTGCAATCCCAGCACCTGGGAGACTGAACACAGGAGAATTACTATGAGTCCAATCTACACAGTGAGACCCTGTAGACCCTGTATCCCCTGCCCTAAATACTTAAAAAAGAAAGAACTGCTGGTGATGGATTCAGGCTGTTTCACCATCTCTTATCTGCTGATCTTAACCCTTCCCTAATTTGGGTAAATTTTCAGTCATTAAAAGATCTTTTGCCCCAAATATAGCTATTTCTTTTCTACTGGGGTAACAACTGATACCTACGTATCTCTGTAGTAAATAACATCTACCGAACATTAGCATTTATTGAAACGAGAGGAAGCCATCAGGCTAAGACGTCCAGAGAGAAATTTTGCAGGGAGTTAAAATATTAAGAGGACATTCATTGGGAGAGAGCTGGATGGTGGGAGAACTCATGATAAGCGAACTGTCTAATGAATACGGATCTTTTTGTGTTGGCTTCACTGACACAACGCTATACTGTTCCACTTTTTTTTGAGGTTTCCAATTTAGACTTTTTCCTTTTATACCAAAAGAAGCATTAATAAGATCAGCTGATAGTCATCCAGCTTACAAATAAATGGAGAAGTAGTTTAATTCTTATTTTGTCTCCAAACATGTTTTAAATACATCCTTGAGGTGTGTTCCAACTTGTGCTTTCAAAATCCAATGCCATACAGTGATTAAGGTCCACTGATGTTCAGCCAAATAATTTCTTCACTTTGACTTTTCCTTTTATGTTAAAGAAAGATGAAAGGTACCTACATCTTCTATTCAATCCTTGTTTAAAAGAATTAACAAAAATCCTTCAAAGTACCTATGACAGTTCATACAAAATATACCGTAATAGGTTAGGAAATTGATGAGCTAGGTTAAGCAGGTAAAACAAAATACAATTTTTGGGTCTATTAAATGCGTGGCTATCATTAGAACATTTATTTTCCTTAGAATTTTTAATGTTTATATAGTAAAAGGATTTAAAAAAAAAAAAAGTAAATTATATGCCAAAGATTTTTCATCTCTATTTTTAACATGGTCACAGTGCTTCCTATCAGCAAAATCTTCTGCAATGGTGGCTTTCTTTAAGGAACATATTGACTTTTACAGTTCTCGTAAGGCTCTGCAAGATCTTCTCTCAAGAACAGGGAAAAGAGAAGCAACCAATTCTTCCTAAATTCTCCTACCCAGATTTGTGTCCCAGCAGCATCTAGCCAACTGATTTCTAACAAGCATGGTGTCACAGATCCCCTAGTTTACAATCAAAGTAGCAGTGCTTTCAAGGTTATAATAAGACTCACTAATATGTATTGAACACTTACCCTGGGCTAGGCCTGTGTAGAAACACTTGCGAGCGTTATCTCATTTAAAGTTAGTGTCACCTACTTACGTGGAAATTCTATTATCTCCATTTTACGAACAAGAAAATGGAGCTCACAAAGTCCATTTCAGAGCAATATAGGACTTTTTAACATTTAGGGTTTATTTTTCTTTAGGTAACTGAATATTCCATTTTAATTGACTAACTGAAAACCATCTCTTGCTTAACTCTGCAGGCTTAGTATTGGGGTGAGTCTCAGAGGAGTTTATTTTATCCAGACTATGTTTTCTTAGTTTGTCATGCTCTTTTCCATTTGTTTTATTCTCAAAATTGTATAAAGATGATAGCATCCAATTAGGGATTTACACCAGGGCAATGTCTAAAAAATATTTTTTTCAAGGCACTGCTATCTAATTTGAGCTCAGTCTCACTGACAAATGTAAGACACCTTTTCCGGAGCTAATTGGTGAGGGGTTTATAATTGTCATGAGTGACAGATAAACCACAATTTATCCCTATGACATCAAATTGCATTTTATAAAAATGGACCATTTCAGCAATCATTTTCTCCAGTGCTATTCCTGCGAAGAAAAATTGATAGAACAGATGTGCTGATGATATGGAAAGGAAATACTATTAACAAATCAGCGGGTTACCCATGTATGTAAGGTTTTCCTCAATGCGTAGAAAGATGTCTCGTATCTTGAAAATTATCTGGCAATTTTCAGAGCTGTGAGAATATATTACAATTATATCATTTATCTAATAAAGTATGTAAAATTTTATTATAAGGCTTATTTTCTCTGTGTAAGACAACATGCACAGTTTTTTTATAACACAATATTCCCTGTATGTTTGTGTACACTTAGAGTCATAATCATACAGCACATATGTTTTTTTTTCCCCTTGCTTTGGGGAACAACTACTAATAAAGTCCTATGAGTCCCACAATGCCACACAACTTGTTTACAGAATATTTGTGTTGTCTGCTCACAAATAGATCCAAGCAACTTACAAAGCACTAGGTGATGCCCGTGGGTCTTCTCGCCTCTTCTCTAACATATCACAGTAAGGCAACATGTCCACTCACCCCACAATCACAGCCGGTTTCAATACCCCACCTGTTTCCAGTAAGCACCACTGCCACTTCCATCCCCCTGTCAAACTCTGCCTGGTGATGCACTTTTTGGTGCAAGAGAACATGATGCTGTTTCTCATTTATGTCCCACTTTTTAACATATTTCAGGATCTTATAGAATTCCAGTATCAAAACAACCTCTACCTGGAACTTTTTCAACATTAAATTCAAGCACAGAGTTTGGATGAGACAAGGCACCCTGTTCTCCAGAGTCCTGCATTCTCTCCCAATCCCTTGCCAGGTTTCTAAATCTCCTTTAAACATTCGTGCAAATTAACTGCTGAGAAATTCCCTCAAAATCCTCAGATCCTGCCCAGGGAATTCTGAGTCACTATAGTGGACACAATGAAGACTAAGCCATGAACCTGTCCAAACCTGTTTCTCCCAAGGAAACTTCTCTTATTTTCGAAAGTAAACTTACAGGTTTATTTATCTCTATACACATGTTGATTGAGAATATTTTTGTTCAATTGTTTGTTGCAGAAATTTTCAATGTTCTATTAGATCCGTGTAATAAGAACTTCTGAGCAAGGAAAACTACTGAGTCATTCCATTCAAGACACAGAGGAGTCTACTGTGAAATAAGTAGGCCTGCACACATACAGTGAACAGAGCAACTGAAGGTGAATTAAGTCCACTGAAAACTTACCTCTGTTCTGTTATGTTCCCAGAAACTTCAGTAGACAAGTAAATAAATGGGCAAATAAAGTATTCTTACAATATATCAGACCAAGGGAAAATAATAAAATGAAAAAAGGAAGTCATCAAGACACTTAGGCCTGTCTCAAAGACTGTTCAAGAAAATATCAAGATTTTCTTATAAGATAGCTTATTATCAAATTTTGATAACTATATAGTTGTTCAGTGATAATTTTTTGACAATTAATTCTAGAATTGAGTAATTACCTCTCACATTCTACTTTAATAATAACCAGTCAATCCCCATTTTATATGCCATTCTAAAGTTGCTCTTCTAAAAAACAACTGACCTCATTAAACAGGAATTACAGGGTCCAGTGGTGTATGCCTGTAATTTTAGCACTATGAGAGACTGAGGTTGGAGACTTGAGAGTGACTCTCAGCCTGGAGGAGACGTTGTCGCAAAATGAAACACAAAAGAAGTCTGAGGATGTAGATAAGTGTAAAAATGCTGGGTTCAATCCTCAGTGTCATAAAAGTAAAAAGAAAATAAATAAAACCAAAAAGTGAACTTGTCACATTAGGCAGCCTCACAGATCTTGGTAAAGTAGCTAGTCAAAAACTAGATCTGCTTTACTGAACTAACCTCATTGACTTGTTTCTTGTCCAGATGGAACACTTGGCCAGAACTTGTAGAGGCAATTTCTTCATAGACTTTATATCCAATATGGTTCCTGTCATCACAGTCTCCAGTGAGCACAAATACCACCTGGAAATTTTTTAAATAAAAATACAGTTGCATTGGTTTCTAGAAATCAACATATACTTGCTGCGTGCCTATTATGTGTTAATATGTTATTACACAAGTGGAATATATACTATGGAAGTTCTTTTTTGTAATCATCTTTACAAGGTATGATTAAAAAATACAATAAACGATGCTACCAAATCTATCCAATGGAAAAGCAGACTTACAAAAAACTTAGTGTGAATTTTGTACTTTGTTGCTACATCTGACAGTGTACAACTTCTGGTTCTTCCCTAAAGTCAAAATGACCATGAAAGATATAGGTTTTGAATCAATTCAGGACATCAACATAGACACAAAAGCTCAATTAAATATATAAAAGAGGCTTTCTAGAATTTCTTCAGAAAGTGGCCAGTATGTTTAAAGCAAGGATTTTTTGAGGCAGTAAATGGCAATGTGTATTTTACTATGCAAACATTTTAATTTAAACATACAGTATCTTCCCATCACACTTCATAAATAATAATTTTAACTGTATGTTGTTCAATCATGAACCCATGCAAGGCCATAGTTATTTATATTTCAGAAATGTGGGCTCAAAACTATAGAAGTGAAAAAGTGAGACTGTGATAGATTACATAACAGCCTCAATTCTTCAACTCTCTTTGTCTGTTCACTTTGTCAGAGGATTTTGAATTTCCTCTCAATAAACAGGTAAAGTTTACTTTATTATCTTTGCACCTAAGCTTTGCCACACGAATTCCACTAGTCAAAAGACTGAGACCAAAAATTCTATAAATTCCACATTGCAACTGAAAAAGGCCTTATGCATTTCCATTCAATCTACAGTTTCTGCTACACCTGTGGGAAAGACATGGCTAAACTTGTATGAGAACAAGAGTGAGAAACCTGTGAAGAAAGCCAGCATGCTCCAGAAACCAGTTTAGAAAAAACAAAATGAAAGACCTCCAAACACCCAAGCGAGCAAGACTCACCTACATTAACTCAACTCTGCTAAAACATTAGATATATAAAGCTTGTTGCTTTAAAGCACTGAGTGCTGGAAAAGTTTGTTATGTAGCAGTAGTTAGCTGACCACATGAACCACTGATTTAGGCAAGCTTCCACGTGGGAGCAGACACTGAAATAGGGGTCTGTCTCAGTAATGCTATGCTCCTGTTATAAGAAAAAGATGGCCACGAGCCTTTAGTTAACTCTTCCTCAATTCTTCTCTGCATTAATAAACAAAGCCTTCATATGCTTTATAAATATATGTATTTTCTTACATTAAATGACTCATACATATTGGCATGCACATGTGGCCAGATAGCTCTAAAGATTGTTATTTGGCATGCAGGGAGCAGTCAACGTGGATAGATAACCTCTCATGGGCTGTGTTCAGCAGAGGCTTCAGGGCTGGTTCATTCCTACTCACCTGAGACTGCTTCTGCTGGATAAGCTGCAGCACCTCATGTGCAAGCCGGTAGTCCTTGGACCGGGCATCGGTGAAGACATAGATGAAAGAACCAGGAAGAGAAATTTCCAAGGCAATCTTTATCGCACCAATGCTCATTTCTGGACAATCACCACCACCCTATTAAACAGAAACAAAAGTGCAATTATTTCATCAGGAAAAAAGACAGACAGACAGACAGACAGACAGACAGACAGACAGACAGACAGACAGAGAAAGAAAGAAAGAAAGAAAGAGAGAAAGAAAGAAAGAAAGAAAGAAAGAAAGAAAGAAAGAAAGAAAGAAAGGGAAAATATTGATGTTTTCACAAGTTGCCTTAGGAGCTTCAAAACCAAGCAAGTTCTCTGCACCTTTATTTCCCATCTATTTGTCACTGGATCATTCATTTTGGTTAGGATGTGATGGGAATGATATCAAGAGATATTGTTTTCAAGAAGAAAACCTGTACTTGTGGATAAATTATAAACTCTCCTCAAATAAGCAAAATAATAAAAATACTAGTTTTCAATTAATGTATATTCACTCTCCCATTATCTTAACTGATAATCCCATATTTCCCCATTTTATCAGATGACCTTATTTTTTATGGCACTAACTAACGCTAAACAAGGAATACAAGAAAAAGTTCATCTGCTCCCACCATGAGACCCATTAAGTTACCTACAATGGTACCCGCATGCCTACCTAGTGGTGAAGGAGTTGTTCACACTGATCACTCAGGCAACTACCCATGACCTGCTGAAACCAGCAGCTGTGGTTTGTCCCTTCTTGCTACTCTATCACATACTTTCCTGGGTTGTTCTCACCAGAAAGTACACAGACTGGCATATTTCTCCTGTTCCTTTAAGTTTCAGCTCAATTGTTTCTTACTAGACAAGCTTTGTACAAGTACTTCATAAAAATACACTTTTTGTCACTATGTTCCCTCCTAGTCAGCTTCATTTTTTCCTACTAGCCTTTAAACTCTGCTCTATTTCGATAAGTTCACATTTCCTTCAACAAAAGCAGTCACCACCATAAAAGAAATTTTTGCCCTACATTTGCTTCCTTCTAATTATGAGGATTAGTTTTATACACTAATTTTTACTTAAACTTATATTTTGTTTGTGATCCCATGTCATCAGTGTTCTTAATGATTACATAATATTCTATCCTATTTCCCACAATTAAAACAACCTATTTCTCTACTGTTGAATAATAACACTCTTTCAAATTCTCCTTTGCCTTTATAATTTCCTTTGCACAGATGTCAGTAACATAGGATCAGTAAAATGGATTTAATCAACATGATTTGAGCAATTAATAAATACTAAACATCCCACTGCTCTGCTACTGAGCACAAAATAACAAATAAGTTCAAGTACCTTATCCTTCCAATGCTCACAATGAAGAATAAGTGAACAAAAAGTATAGCAGATTGGGACCATGGGGGCTTTGTGGTATGAGTGTTCACTAGAATCTTGTAACAAGTAAAAGCTCTCATAAACTTTATTAAACTCTAGAGACCTGATTTGACTTTCCTACTGAGCTTTGCCTCAGGCTCCAAGTGGTCTCAGATTTCTGTACAGACACCCTGAGCAGCAGCAAGCTCATCCAGGTCCTAAGAAGCACATATTAGAAATACCTGCATGGCAGAGTGGATGAACCAGAGAATCGTTTTTTGCCTTGGATCCCAACCAATATCTATAGCTTTTAGACACTACATTGTTAAATAGGTTGAAAGTAAGCATCCAAAGTTATAAGTAGCCCTAAAACTAAGAGAAACTCATTAAATATTATGTCATTTTCTTAATTGTATGGGTATGAAAGCTATATATAGTAATCTGATCTTTATTGTAAAAAAAGAGGTAAGTCCCAGAGTCCCAAAGCTTTTGCTGCATTATGAGTCCTTCCTATTTCTGCCTCAGTTATCTCTTGCCTTCCATGATTTAT
>PVKN010036971.1:0-11342 GCA_004027915.1 Capromys pilorides
CCTGCAGTGCTTTCACCCTTTGTAGGGATCTGGTGTGTGTTCAGCACACTTTCTTTAGCCTCTTTCCCTTCCCTTCCTCCACTCTCCACCAACTTTTGATCCCTTCCCCTTTTCTTGGCTATGTTGACAATACATAGGTTTGCAGTCCTTGTGTACAGTTGCTCAGTTTGCTTACCTTCCCAGTTTTTCTCAGCTGCTTAAAAAGTTATTTATTAGCCAATAGTTATGTAGTAAAAACCACTAGAAGTCACTGGATCCTGAATCCGTTATACTTTTCATCTGAGGGAAAGATGCAGAAATTGCTCTTAAGGTAAAACAATGTTTTGCACATTTCTGAGCACAAAGCTTGCACCACATTGATTTTTGTTTTGCTTTGTTTTGTTCAAAATTAACATTTGATATTGTCCAGTTCAATGGATTCAGTTGACAAGTTCCAAAATGTAATTTTAAAATGGCTAAAAATGCAAACATTTTTATCTTTTGATGTTTACATAATTTGTGCTTGTATAAATAAAGCAAAAGCATGCGGTTTGTTTCTTTGAAGTCTCTTTGATATACATTGCAAAAAAATGAGTTATAATTAACTTAAGTAGAATAAAAGAGAATTTGTTGTATTACCAGATATCCCTGGATCTGCATGCTCAAACACCGTGATTAGTGTTACTCCTCTCCTTTTTCCTCTTCTCTTCAATCATTTTTGCTCTGCTTCCTATTTGCAAATGATGGTAACTTATCTCAAAGCTTGCGTCATTTTCCTAGCATGTTATATAACAAAGAGAAGTCTGGACTTCTTTCTTAACAAATTCTTTTTTTTAAAAATCGATATCTATTTATTTATTTATTTATTTATTTATTTATTTATTTATTTATGCATGTATGTATGTATGTAATGGCCAGCTTGGCCCGGCCTGGGGTGGGGGCTGGCACAGCATGTGGTGCCAGGGATCGAATAGCAGTCCCTCCAGTTGCCTAGGCTTTCCAAAGCTGGTGCTTCAGACCGCTGAGCTATCTCACCAGCCCCAACAAATTCTTAAAAAAAAAAACTCCCTAATGGTGACAATGACTGGCTAAATTTGGGTCATTCACATGTCTAGGAACAATCACAAGAGCAGTGAGGGGCTAATCTGATTGACCACATCCAGTCAGAGGCAACCTCACCAGACTGGAAGAGGCCACTACAGAGAAAAAAAAAGTGCTGCTGCATAAGTTACATAATTGCTATTCATTAAGTGATCAAGTATGATGCATGTCTTTAGGTAGGACAAAAAAAGCTTTGAGTGTAAGCCATTCTTGCTTCTCCTCTATCATCTTGCCTCTGCTAAAAAATTAATGAGAATTATCCATTGAACTTTCATGTATTTGCAATCTTATGCCAACTCAAAGAGAATAAACCTTATAAAATGTATACATGAACCATAGTTTGAGCCTGAAATAAAGATGTGTAATTCTCCAGGGAAATGACACAGAGAATTCAGAGAAACATCACCTAGGAAGAAATCTCTATGAGACACCTACAGGCCTCCACAAGAGGTCAGGGGCAAGGTGTGTCTTCCTCTGGCACATACACTCCAATGTGTGAGTATTTCAAGTGTAAGAATATATTAACTGGTCACACAAATATCCATGTATCAAGGTCTTGACAGGAACTTTGCATTTTAAGGGAATCACAGGGTAATTATTCCAAACTGGGTAATAGAGATTTACAGAATATAATGGAGAGAAAATTTAGGAAAGTATGATATATTTAGTATGACAGAAAAGAAAAAACTGATCTGTTCATCTTCCTTTTGAATCCCCTATAGCCCATGTAATGGTTTAATAACTGTAAAAATATGCTCTTTAAAAAAAAATCAAATAACACTAAGCTTTTCTGTAACAGGAATTACTCTCAAGTCTGAGGACAAAGTGATAAACAGGGCATGGTCTTGTCCTAAAGAAAGTGACTGTTCATGGGGAAAGGAGCTTCTTTAGCAGACAAATAAAACATAATATTCTGCAATACATGTCTGTAAAGTATGCTTTCAGAACTTGATATGAATTTAAGAGAACGCACCTGCAACTCTGCCAATGAATGTGTATGTCTATATTGTCTGAAATTCTACCACTAGAGGCTGCTTCCCTTCAGGCAGACAGTGTCTTCTGTTAAATTTTAAGTAGCCTTGGTAGGAATATCACTAAATCAGGATGGTGAGTTGTTCACACTTGGTGTGAATCCATCAGTTGGATCATGTCTCCTCTAATGAAGACCACAAGTCAATAAACTCTGGAAATGGACATTTCTTAGGGCTTGAAGAGAAGAACAAAGGAACTTCGGATATGCAGGCTTGAGAACCCAAGCCTTGCTCCAAGAGGCCAATTAAGATGCAAGCTGGTCCAGTATAGCTGTCGTTTCTCCTTTCGTATAGTGATGCAGTGTCAGGATATTTAAGAACTCTTCATACTGTGGATTGGTCAACTGAATAATTGAGTTTCATTGGACTGGCTCTGGGAACTGAAAGACACTTTCTAAGCATACTTTTATCTTCTCTCTCTCCAATCAATATGAATAGACTTTTTTTTCAGGACCAGGGTTCAAACTCACGACCTTGCACTTGCCTGGCAGGCATTTGTGCCACAGAGTTATCTCCCTGGCCCATGAACAGACTTTTGGGTTCTCATTGTCTGGTGAGAAATGACTAGGTACACATGGATCCAGGTAGGCAACCAGCCACTAAACAGGCCTCGGTATAAACACCGTATTAGTCAGCTTTCTGTCACTATTATAAGATACCTGAGTTAATTAGCTTATAAGAAAAATGTTTATTTTGGTTCCCAGTTCCAGAAGTACTAACAGATGATCAGGTTTATTGTTGGGCTTCTGGAGAAGGCAGGATAGCAGTAGCAGAAAGTGCATGGCAGGACACAGCTGCTCACCTCTTTGACCAGAAAGCAAAGAGGAAGACAGACCAGAGCCCCAGATTTAACTTGGCAGAAAAACAAAGCACTGTGTGCACATAGGATAGCAGAGAATCATCCAAAGCCTATTTCAAAATTCCCGAGAAATTATCATTTCAGTAGGTGGAGATGCAAGATCCGAAGTGAAGACAACTAAGTGAAAGCAGGGCAGGGCTCAAAGTGCGCTGCTACCTCTGATCAGTGGCTTAGGCGTGGGTGTCTGAGCTGGTGTGGCCTCTTGCACATGAGTGCAGCGAGTGGAGGCAAAAGCTGGCAACATCTGGGAAAGGATTCTTGCTGATCCCTCTTCTTCAGGACATCAAACAGCCCGATGCAGTTGCTATAACAAGCACAGCCCATGGCCATTGCCACCATCTTGCAGATGAAGCCAATGCAAGGGAGAGGGAGAGCAAAGACAGGGGCTGCCAGTTGACACTGGAACCCTGACAGATCACAATACAGGGGACTCAATCAAGATAATACTCTGCTGCCCTTCCAGCACACTTGTTTATTGTGAAGTAGGTTCTCATTCAGTTGCCCAAGCTGTCCTGGAGTTTATGGCCCCTCTGCCTCAGCCTCCTGAGTAACAAATTACAGCTGGGAGTCAGTACACCTATCGCCTGTTTTTATAAAAGTTTTTGTATTTTTTAGGTCAGTTTTCTAGCATGTGCTGCCAGGAGCCTTCAAAGTGATGCCAAAATATAACTGCTTCAGTGGGACGCCCCACACTCACCCGAGCCAGCAGGTTAAGCTCCAGCCAGGAAAGTGGCTCACTCAAGTGCGGTAGTCCCTCTAGGCCCTACTGCTACCTCTTCTCTACCCTAACCAAAGCACTATCAACTTGACATGATTCTGGTAGACTGTATCTCCACTTCACCACCCCTGTAGGCTCCCTGGTTTCTATAGGGGAAACTCCTTTATGACAGCATAGGCCCTTGTGAAACCAGGCTTCTCCTGTGGCCCACAAAATGTCCTTCCATCCCTTGAACCTGGCACAAAATCATCTGGGCCCTTCCTTTGTTCCTCTGGTACTGTTTTGAGTGTCTCGGGGCAACCATGCAAAAGCTGTTTTGTGTATGATGCTCTTCTCCATGTAATCTATCTGAAATGTTACTTTCCTATCTATCCATACTTTGACTTTTGTTTCTCTGTTTTGGGCACCTGTGCTGTATCTACAGGGAACTTCTCATGCATCTGTTCCACTCAGCAGTCCTCCCCAGTAGCAAGTGTACCTCTGGTGGTTCATTTATGTGTCAATGTGACCAGGCTAATGAATGATCAAGTAGCTGGTAGATCATTATTTCTGGGTATATTGTGAGCATACCCAGAAACAATGGAAAGATTAGCATTTCAATCAGGGCACCAAGGAAAGATCTGTCTTCTCCGATGTAAGTAAACATCATTCAGTCGACGAGGGCCCAGGCAAAACAAAAAGGCAGAGGAAAGGTGAGTTTGTTTCCTATTTGAGCTGTGACTTTGATCTCCTTCTGCCCTTGGACACATGCTCTCCTGCTTCTTGAACCTTAACAACTGAGACTGAGACCCTTGATTTCCCATGATTTTCCCACTCGTAGATAGCAGATAGTGGGATCTCTTGCCTTCATGATCAACTGAGCGAATTCTGTGGTCAATTTCTCTCTCTCATTTTCTCTCTTCCATGGGTGTGTGTGTGTGTGTGTGTGTGTGTGTGTGTGTTAATAACAGAGTTATGTACTGAGAAATGCATCTTCAGATGATTTCATCACTTTTGGAACATTGGAGAATATACGAGCCTGGATGGATGCCTACTATGTACCAAGATGACATTATATTTTAAGATCACCATGAAGCACGACATCTGTCATCAACAAAATTTTGTATGGCGCATGACTGCAGGTGCATCTGCTATTGGGCTCTGGTTCTCTAAATAGCCCTGACAGATCAAGTGCCCTTGAGACCATCTTCGTAACCACAGCACACATGCAGGTCTGGACACACATGTGACAAGTTACTCAACTGATGCTCATGGAGTGAAAAAGTGAAAAAAAAAATTAACAAATGAGTTTAATATTGCAGGATTTTGAAAGTTATCATAGAAACAAATTCTATGGTATCCGTAGCTCTTTGACTAGGCAAACAACTACTTTCCAGAACTCTTGAGGGTGTTACAGACTGTGACAGCAGACCAGTGTGTCCAGGCTCTCAGTCCACAGTGATTTATTCCACCACCTTAAGCTAAATTCCCCACACTGCTTATCCAAAGGGTCGATCACTCTGGGAGACATGACACTCTTCTATTTCTTCTAAGCCCCAACAGGGTTATTTGCAGTGGCTGTCAGTGTGTTAAGAAATCCCAATTAGAAGCAAGCTATGTAGTGATGCAGAGATCAAAATAAATATCATCTCTATTTTTCATAAGCTGGGTCCTACATGTATTCATTTATTAGTCAGACACAAAGCACATACATGTATTTTCATATGTGAAGCACTATCAAACAAAATTCTCGTAGAAGTCAAAATCTGGCTGTATTTTTACAAAAAAAAATGGCATCATTAGTAGCATTTATGCATCATGACTAAGTGTGAGTATATGTTTGAAGAAAGAATAAATGTATAAGGAAGGATAAAATAGACATGATCATGGAATAGCATATCTCCATATTCTGCAGATGCTATTTCTGACAACAGCTCTGCTTCAGCAGCTTACCACTAGGACACAAACCGTGGCATTCAAGGATCTGCCAAAGCCACACTGGTCTCTGGCTGCTTGGGAAGTTGGCTGCCAAGGGAGATTTTCTACGCAGCTGTCTGCCATGCCGTGCTGGTGGTGCTAATGCCTGGGAAATAGCAATGGCTCAATGATTCTCCTGTTTCATTTTCTAAACTTCATAACCTGGTAGCAGCCAGGCTGCAGGCATTGCATTTTCAAAAGATTCTTGCACTTTCTGAGAAGCGCAAATCCTTTAGCTTTTGCCCCCCCGTGGCTTGGGACACCAACTGAGACACGCTACAATCACACTGCCGTGGACTGTCTTTCGTGGTTTACTGTTTAATGATATTTCAATCACAAAATCTCCCCTCCATTATGCCATCTCCTTGACACATGCACCTGTTTGCTTCCTGAAACCTTTTTTCTATTTTCTTATTTACCTTATTAGTCTTACCTTCACACTTCCCTGATCTGATTACCTTTAGACACAATCATTCCTGTTTTCTTTTCTGTATCAGTGTCTGCTGCCTGATAGGATGGAGTTATTTTAATAGCATAACAGCAAATGATAAAGGCCAATCAATTACTTTGTATTATCCGTTGTGTTCCATTGGGATTGATTTTCCTCTATGTAATCATGTTTGCAGCCATAAAAACAAAGATTAAAAAGGGTTTTGTTTCTATTTTTCATATTCAAAGGAGTTATATTAGTAACTTTGCCTCACACTACTGCTGCTAAGAGAGTTCAGGCTCCTCTAGAAAACCAGAGCTCCTAGAAGGTAGCTTGAGCCACGGGCAGGACCCAAGGCGAGGCCTTGGACTTTGGCCCAACCGCAAGTTTTTATTTTCTCTACTGCTCTCTGGAAAAATCTGGCCTCCCATTTATTGTCTAATAAATGGCAATCTTGTGTTGACTGCATATTTTTGCAAATCATAAGAGTTCCCACACTGTCACACTGCCTTTGACTCACCACATAAACTGTTTAAAATTTCTCACGTCAAATAACCTAGAAATGCACCGATAATGAATCTTCCCCAGCGCTGCCACGCCAGTCACTCGCTGCGACTTCAGTTGCCTGCTGAGGCACCCGGTCCTTGAGAATAAATATACATTAGATGCCAGCAGAGCACAGACAAACGCCAGGAGATAATACAAAGCAGGGCGAGCAGCTTGCAGGATGAACCTGGAGAAGATTTCCAGCCTGTCTACAGCAGGAGATTCTCAGAACCAGAAACTGGCTTCAAAGAGAGGAGCCACGGAGACTAAGTCTTCTAATCACTATCTTCTCTCGCATGGGGATTGGTGGGCCAGAGGACAGCCCCAAAGGGCAGCCCCAGGCACGTGGAGAACCCAGTTCCCCCACAGCCCACTTCGGCTGCCCAGGCTGCGCTCCCTGGGATCCTGCCGCCCAGCGAGTGGCCTGAGTGTCGACTGTCTTTTGTTTTCTATGTCCACCCTTACAAAACCCTGCTTGTGTGGGAGATCTGCAAAGCCACGCTTTCGTCTCGACCTCGCTTTTATCATTACAGCGCTCCAGAGCCTCTTTGCCTTCTTCTAGCTCCTCCATTGGCCCTTTTCTCTGAAATAAGGAAACAGTATACCTTAAAAGTCACTCCAAGTGATGGGGAGAGGAGCCCGGTGGCAAGGCTCAAGGTTTGTGACATCAACTTTCCTTAGCAGCAACGCAGAGATTGATGGGTTCCTGGGGTTGGGGTCTCTGGGCTCAGCAATCTGGAGTCTGCCTAAGGGCCCAGAGAGTCACATCTTGAGGGTCCCATGCCTGGAAACCAGGGCTTCTGTTGGTTGCTACAGTTCAAACTCACTATGCTTTAGGTACTGGGTGAGTCACATTTGTTTCTGGTTTTACAGAAGTATGCACAAGTCAAAGAAGAAAAAGAAACGCTCTGCTCCGGTGCATCTTGGAAGTGCCTGGCCCGCTGCCTTCCGCTCAGCCCCTCCCTGTGGTTCCCGGGTTTTGCTTGCCCATCCCAGTTTCCACAGCTTTCTCTTCTACAGCTGTCTGTCCTCCCAGTCCCTCAGGGGCAGCACTGTTGCCTGAGGAGCAAATGACGCCAAGAGGAAGTAAGGAAGGCCCGCCGCAAAGCCATCCCTCCCCACAACAAAGCCTGGACCTGCTGTTTGTTCATTTGCTTGAAACAAAGTCTCCCACTGCCTCCCGCAGCACCCTCCCTCGGCGAGTTCCCACTCACAACTGCCGAGTAATTTTTAACAAATAGTTGCTTCCATCGGATGTCTCCAGACGGTCATTAGCTCCCCCGTCCCTTTCACCTGCCACAACCCCCTGGGTGTGGAGCAGGCCCTGCAGCTGCCACGCTGCCCTCCCACCTCTCCCTGGCCCTCCTACAAAAGCCCCAGCGTTTGCTGTGAGAGGCGCAGCCCTGGGAGTGGCCGAATGATCTGGAACTTGAAAGAAAGCTTGGCGGCACGCTTAGCTCTTGGACTGTGGGAAGCTGAGGGAATGGGGTCAGATTTCCTCCTCAGGGAAATTACTCAGATAGGTTTTAAAATTGATAGTCTGTGTTGTGATACTAAATAAAAATAAAGTGGACTTCCCTAATTCAGAGTATCTTGGACTGCAGTGGACTGGCCTCTGGGGGCAACAGCCTCTACCGCTGTTTTGTTCTGAGGAAAACTGGAGAGCTGGGCCTCCGCTCCCCTCCCACCTTCCAAATCTTACCTGCATCCCATCAGCTCGCATCCGCTAACAGAAGTCATCTTGCTTTGTCAGTGCTCACAGACACCCGAACTCCTTCAGCCCCCTCGTCTGTCTCCCCGTGGCCCCATTTTCAGCTCCCTGAGGCTCAGTCACAGAAGTCTCATCCAAAGCTGTTTCACGAGACCATTCATGGCACCGGTGTCCAGTGACAAAGCATCGTTCACTGCTCCTCATCCATCACCCCGTTGGGCCCAAGCCCAGCCCCACTGTGCCCCATTCTGGCCCACACCTGTCTGCAGCACAGCATAGAAAGGTGATCTGCACAGTGGAAGTTAAACAATTAAAATCTGATTGAAATTACACAGCCAACATCTTGCTGTATCATATATCAAATAAGACAGTTTGCAGTGAGATCTTTGGAAGTGGCACTGATGGATTTTTTTTTTTCTCTTTTCTGAAAACATTCTTGACATACTAGGGAGAAGACATTGTCCATAGCATACTTTCCAATGCATCGCATGAGATGTGTCCGAATATAAGGAAACCAGACTAGCTAGGAAATATCAACATCTACCCTAATTTACTTGCTTCTGCTTTACACCCTAATTGCACTCGATAGAACCTATTGTTGTTGGATCCTCCTGGGGTCCTGGAAAAACTAGAGAAAGCAATGTGGAATGGATTCCATGTGTGAAAGCTGCAGGGTTTTTTTCCCTTTGCCTTCGAAAGAAAGGCAAGGATGTTTAACACTCCAGAGCCCATATGAAAAGCATTTCAAATGATGTGGATGAAATTATCTCCTGAAACTAATTTCTCACATAAAAATTGAACCTTCTTAAAAGCAGCTTACAGGTAAAGAATCAATAGTGAGATAACTTTGGTTTAGGGATATTCCTTATATTAAATATATCACTTACTTAGACAGTCCAAATTATCTGCAAAAAAGCATTTCAAAAGAGTAGCTATCTAGACTCTTTTGTGCCAGCCTCAAATTGCGTGCAGTCTAAATCAAGGACCACATCTGCAGGGCCCTTTCGAAGGGGCACAAAAACATAATGTATTTCTTGGGGGAAATCTCCCAAATTTAGTATGATAGTAAGAACAAATAGTAAGGAAATCTCTGGGAGATAAAAAATACAACTCTTTTCCCCAAAATATGCTTATCATTGAAGGAAAAATATGTGCAATTGTTTCCCTTAACAGCAGTTCACATTTCTAGTGCTTAAAATGAAGAAAGAAGAATAGGGAATACTTCATATATGCATTATCTATTTTGGTCCTTAAAAAACAGTTTTTTTTAAGTCTAACCATCCCCATTTTGGTGATAAAGAAGCTACATTATTGAGAACCCTCCTGGAGGCGGCTCACCTGGTCAGTGCTACATGCAGAATTCAGCAGAGGTCTGTCTGCATATCACAAAGCCTTATTCAATCAGGACAGCCTAAAACCAGTTTCAGTTGTTGATGACTGTTTTGAACACAGGCAGAATTTAGTGACTGTAGAAGAGCTGATGTCTGAATATTGTTAGAGAAGATCCCAGAGGAAAAGTTGGGTCTGCAAGGAAAGTAAACTTTTATGACCGTGTTGTTTCAGAAGACTTGGCGGCTCTGGCTCTCCGCACAACGTGCACGCATTGCTCTGTTACTTAATCGGTGTTATACAGCACCACTTAATCCTTTTTATGGCTGAGCTTGTCTTGTAATGTGGCTGTACTGCTGATAAACCCATTCACAGGAATAATGTACCTTTAGAAAAACCACACCACGCTCTGTTTTTCAAGTAAGGATGCTTCTACGGGAAAGATTCCATTCTGTCACAGCACTTACCATAACTCTAGCACTAAAAGCAGGGTTGCTTGCTAGAGGCTTAACGAAGGTGAAATCATTTTTTAAAACAAGTGGTTTTTATATACTGTCCTCCGAGATTCTGATTATGTGATAGGAGTCCATTTGCACCATGGGTTAAAGGATCCAGATATAATTTTTATCACAACGTGTGGCAAGTATGCCAAGTTAGAGTGATCGGAAGATGTCAAGACATAAAAAAACAGCTCAGCCCCCAAAATTTGCATCTTTCCTTTTTTGACTGATAAAGGCAATATTTATTATAGCTTTTTTTAAAAAAAGCTCTTTTCAGCCCAACATTCATTCCATTAGTGGTTTTAATTTCACTAAAATAAGCATGCTTAAACGGGAGAATTCTTAATGCTGCATTATAGTGACAGCATCAGTCTCTTTCCTTTGAGAATCAATTAGCAGACCAACAACTCTACAGACTTTGTAATGACAGGAGTCTGTGGTATCTCCCCAAATTACCTGGAGCAAGGTAAATGGCCAAGAAAGCCTTGGTCGCCAAGGGAAAGCATGAAAGGATGAACTGTATAAGTAGGAAGTTATTCAGGAAAAATCCGTAGGAGGAAAAAAAAAAAAAAAGGAAGCTACCCAGCAGCTGTGACAAATAATAAAATATCATTTGCATCTCTGCCGAGGGTTTGGGTTCTGCAGCTGGCTGTGTCCCGTGCATGTTTTGCCCCAGAACTTACAGCTCATCTTTTTTTTTTTTTTCAGCTTGGCCAATTACAATTAACTGATCAAGTAGGTACACTTGTTTGTGTCGGATATAAGAGAGAGTTCAGCTTCATTTCAAAGAGAGATGCCCGGAAGGAAGGGGTTAGACAGCGTCATGAAACACTGACAAGCAATTTAAATTGGAATCCTGACAATTCAGCATGAATGGGGGAAAATCCAGCCGTCTCAGACACAGTGTGTATAGAGGAGAGGGCGAAGCATCGCAGAAGGCTTTCTTTTTAGAAGTCTTTACTAAGTTCTTCCTAAGCATCTCAATCTTTGTTAAAAAGAACCAGCAGATACGCACATTCTCCTTAGGGGAGAATAATGATTTTTCCCCATATAAAATTTTAGTAGTTGGCTTCCTAGAGTGAGGCTTTTTGTAACAGAATATACAAATTGTATTTTTTATGGTTCTTTATTTATAGCGAGCCAGCCATTTTAATAAAATGATTCACTTAGATTATTTTACTA
>PVKN010036972.1:0-11333 GCA_004027915.1 Capromys pilorides
TTATGATTGGGCCCTTGTTATCTTCTGCTTGTTTTCTCAGAGGTTCCTGGCATCCTTTTGGGATGCAAAGTAGACACTGAGTAAACCCTTGCTGAATTGCACTCAACCATGAAGGCAAAGCTGTGAAAATAGCATGTGATGTATAATCTTTAGCTTCCTTCTCCTCCGACCTGTTTGCTTCAGTATTGATAGAAGTGCGTTAAGTCCATGATGTCATTTCCATGAACTAGTTACATCTCTTGTGCAAAACCTCAGTGGACAGATTATTTAGTGCAGAAATGAGTAGAACGGTGAAGTTGCTAGAGCCAGATCTGGCTGCTCGCTCACCGCTCACTAACTGAATAACCTTGGGAGTTTGCTTACCTACATGTGCTCCAGAATTCTAACTTCTAAAATGAGAATACCGATAGTTCCCATCTCATAATTTTGGTGGATGAATGGAATTATATACATGTGTACAGGTCGAAGAATGGTGCATGACTTTCTAGTGCTATGAAATTGTCACTGTCAATGCACTATTACTATTAAAAACACCCTTCGTGTTTAATATGGTATGAGTTAGTCATGTCTTCTATTTTCATTCAAGAGAAATATTTTCATTGTCTAATTGAACAGTGAATTACTGTAAAGAGTTGAGTGTCAGTACTAATGTAGATTTTCCTAGAGGGGCTTAAGGATGATATCACATGACAGCATCCTTCACCCAGAGTGAGGAAGCACCCACCTGTCCAGGACCCGGGTGCTGTTGCATCAAACTCTGACCCAGCTAAACTTGTGCAGGAAATTCCCCTCTGTGTCATTCATTCTTTGTCTAGCTACAGCCTGAGTGGGCACACTTATCCATTTTGATTAGAAAGTGAATCGATAGTCAAGCATACAGAGTCCCTGAGGCTCGGTCCCAGAGATACCTGTAGCTTAAGGCAAAGGAAAACATTCTTTTTCTCCTTTCATATCATTTTCCACTGCAATCAGACTTTGGATGAAGTGCCTACGGGTCCCAATAGGCAATATATGAAGATGCTTACTCCCCCTGCCCCTTTATATCCTTGAGTGCTCTGTATCTGCCACACAGTTTGTTGGTTGTATAATAAAAGCAGCAATGCTATGCAGTGATGTTTCAGAGATGGTTTCAGCGAGTGTGATTTAGTGGGCTTTCAAAGGCTTTTGATAGTTGCAATTGTTTTATTCATAAAGTGAAATAAGCAACAGAAAACTTACTCTACAAATTTTTGCTGAACACTGAGTATCTCTTGGACCCCATACATTGACCTGGGTGTATAGCAAGGTCACTGCTTTCCTGGTGAATGGCAGAAGTATGGGGAGATAGAGGTTCTCACATTATCTGCTAATTAATTCAGATCCAGGTCCATGTCTGGCCAGCAGATGACCACTCACTGGTTAAATCTAGCCTGCTCCCTGTTCTCACATGTTTATGAGATAAGAATGATGCTTTTGGGTAGTTTAAAAAAATCAAAAGAAGGGTTTTAAAGATAGGTGAGAATCATAAAATTTGAATTTGCATTGGTGAAGCCTTGTTGATATCCCACCACATACATTTACAAACTACCCTCTATGTATGCTATCAGCCCTAGAACAGCAAAAGCATTAGCTACCCAAAATACCCTCTAGCACACGAAGTCAGAGGTATTTGTTACCTGACACTTTACAGGAAAGAATTTGGTGACCCTCGGCCTTCCTCAGTGGATTCCTTGTTCTATGCTTCTTGCCGGGCGCAGCAAGTGCAGACCTGCTGCTGGACACCAAAGGGCAATGGAGGCTGGCAGCTGGGCCGTTAGCTTTCATTCACTTGCTTCTTCTCTTTGGGGTCTCTCTGGATTAGTGGAAGCAGATTTTGAAAGTCACAGCTCTGGCTGGGTGGTCCTTGGTGTTTAAGACACCGTCCTCCCCTCTCTGCCCGCTTCTGCTTCTCCTGCTGTCTGCCTCAATCTCGGGGCACTCCTGGCCCTCACTGCCCCAGGCCTTGGTGCTGCCCCCTTCCTCGTGTTGCTCCACGTTCTGCCCTTCTTTAGTGGGTAGCCCTTTATTAAGAGAGCCTTCAACTACCTGACTCATGATGATCTGTTGCTTAAACCAAGCAAAAATAATAATGAAGAAGTAAACAAAGCAAAGGTCTAGATAATTTTGGATCACAAAAATAAACCATTAAGTAGAATTTAAGATAGGGTGATGTTGGGGTCCTGTGGGTGGAGCGCATGAGAGCATGTGTGCTTAGCACATATGAGGCCGTTGGTTCAAGCCCTCATAATCCCCTCTGTCCCCAAAGTGAAAAGATTAGGAAAAGTGGCATTTCAGAATGAAGCTGCAGTATTAAATTCTTCAGTTTGAGTGAATTACAGAAAGGGGCCAGTAGGCTAGAGAGCAACTGGAGCACAGAAGAGGACTGAGATAAGCATGAGCTGGCTTATACATGGCTTTATGGGTTCTTAAACATTTGTATGGCTTCCATGGTCACCATGAACCTTCTCATTGTAATTTTGCTCCCCCTTATAGGTCTCTCTAGTGAGAAGAAAGATGTGATGGTCACACTGATTCCCACGGTGCTAGGCAACCATTATAGTTTTTTAAAATATTAGGTAGAAGGTAAAGGTTTTATAACAAACACAAAGGGGGTAGCTAAATGACGACAGCTGCTACTGGAGGGGAGGAGTTTGGTGGCAAGAGGGGCTGCAGTCATATAGGTAACAGGTTGTGACCAGTACAGTAATGGGGAAATCTCCTCCCAGAGCATCCTACTGGGCACCCTGAGGGTTTCTGTTCTGCTGATGGAACCACGAGCAGTTCCTATGCCCAGGCCTGGTACAGGACCAGAATGCAGGAGTTGGTAGCAGATGGTGATGGTTGAAACCAGGTTTCATTAAACTCTTGGTACATCTTGCCTGCATTTTCATGAAGAAATGGAATGTATTTCTCTGGGAAGCATTCTCTCACTTTCTCCATTCATAATGGATTTTAAAGCTTTAAAAGCTGTGAACTACCCTCTCCTGAGATAGTAAAGAATACAAGCTGGTTTGAGAGTAGAGGTTTTTTTTTTTTCTGTGAGAGAAAAACAGGAGACAATTTTACATTTGCCTAAACAGGTAGTGATTTTTTTTTTTCATGTATTAGGAACATGGTCTCATTATGCAGTTCAGATTCATAGGGGTCCTCTTGTTTTCAGCTTCTCCAGAGCTGGAATGACAGATGTGCACCACCATGCCTGGACTTCTTCCATGACTCAATGTGCCCTGGGTGCAGGGCCGGCGCATCATGTGGGCTGGGGATCCAACCCTGGTGATTTTTCTAGCTGGTTCTGATGGTGCTATCTGTATTTCTCTGAATGTACCTTCTGGGTTTCTGGTTCAGGATGCTGTGGTTACCTTTTGTATTCTAGTTTGAGGTGTCAGGCATGTTCACTCGCAGGCCATGCTTCATAAAGACAGAAGGCATTCTCTCCTGCCTTCTTTTCTTCTCTCTTCGCCTCTCTCCCTCTTCCCACCACTGTTCCTCTGCTTTGTTGGAGAATGAAATCCCTGCTGCATCTTGCCCTGATTCCCTACTACCAGTGAGGAGGAGATGTGAATTGGGATTGTTTCCCAGGATAATCTGAATGTTTTGTCGCTTCTCCTGTTATCTTTTTTCAGAGCATCACTGAAGGGCATCACTACTGTATGGGTTACTTTTCTCTCCTTGCTAGGAAAAAATACTTAACACCCAAAATTAAGGAAGGAAAGCTTATAGTTGGTAGAAGTCTCAGGCATACTCAGCTGGCTCCAAGGCAGGGTTGTACATGGCAAAGGGTAGCAGTTCATGGTGGCAAAAAACAGCAAAACAGCAAGAGCAAATGGGAGGAGGAGTGGCAACCATGGCAACTGAGAGCAAATCCGTCTCCCTTATGTTGCATTCAGGCTATCTGCCCCAGGCTGGGGGTAGCACTTGCACCCATAATGCCAGCACTGGATCATGAATTAATCACAAAGTCTAGAAATCTGACCCCTGACTGCATGAGGCTTTGGGAGGCAACTAGACACAAACCATAGCGTCTACCTAAGAGACTGCCCCCTTTTTGCTGTCAGCCCCCTGTTGGGAGTGTGAATGATACATGCCCAGAACATTTGGATCACTTAGGATTTTTTCTTTTAACTTCTGTGTCTCATTTAAGTTAGCCTGTTTCCTGTGACCTACATAGTAAAATATTTTTTCTTTTTTAAGTAGAGATATACATAATTTAAACTAGAACTATAAGCATACATATCATTTGTTTATTTTAGCATATGTGTGTGGGGTATGTTTTAGACTGTAGGTGCTTATGGTTGAGAAGCTTGTCCTCAAGGAGCACATGATGCTGTTGGGGAACTGGGCACCTCAGCTAATAATTACCATTCAGTATGGTGATTGTAATAGAATGATGCTGATCATTACAGAGGCATGAGATGTTGTGTTTGATTTTGTAGATTGTAAAGCCAGACAGCCTTGGTTTAAATCCTAGAGCTCCTAATGATTTCTTTTCTCCTGGGAAAATTACTGAAAATTTGTACCTAATTTTCTTTATCAAGAAAAAGGAGAATCTCTGAAGGCAAGATGAGTTAACATAGTACTCCTAGAAGACTGCCTGAAGTATAGGAAGTTTTTATACAACTAGTATCTATTGTAATTAATATTCCCCCATTTATGACAGAAACAAATTTTGAAAGGGAAGGTGGAGCTTAATATGGGATATTTGCCACATGGAATCTACAGAATTTTTTAGAGGAGTTAGCAAACCAATTTCTGGTTCTTCAGATGAGATGGTAACGAAAAGTACAGGATTGACCCTTACCTTCACCTTCTAAATATTTTCCCACTTGCATTTGTGAATTAAATTCAAACCATCTGTATCTGGTTCACGACATTACAAGAAGAAGGAGGGAATTTTATTTTGTTTACTAACAGAACCAGTTGCACTTATTTTAGAGAACATTTTTTACCATCTAACTCTGGACTTCAGTACATACTTCTTTTTAAATTAGCTATCTTCCTTGTGGACTTTCTAAAGAAATAGGTAACTACAAACACAATCTATTTCCCATTTGCCAGTCCTGCATTTTCTAAGCAGCATATGCACACACAGTGAGCACCTTCAGAAATTCCATGAGGGGCAACATTTAGAAAGTATAAATGTTAGATGTCTAATTTTTAGGAGCTTTCCTACAACTAATAATCCCAATCTCCCCAATGTTTCTCTGAAGCCATTCTACCTGCCACGCTTTTGCTGACACATCCCTAGCATCTTTTGAGTCTTGAAGGATTATATCTGAGATGCCTTTGAATCCTGACTAACACATATTAGCTGCTCCCTGAAGGAACAGAGGCACACGTGGTTTTAGTATCTAGGTTCTGTCATACTGTTCATAGAATTTGCTCTTCTTTTTCCTTTTTTCCTCTGCATCACATTTGTAGACAAGAAGCTATAATGTTTTAACCAGCAGTTTGGAGTATTTACTTCACTTGTGTGATTTTGGCACCATACTGAAGTATCCAGACAGGAAGGCAGATTGACACTGGAATGTAGCCCATGTTCCTTTCGCCAAGCCTGTGTCTCAGCAAGGGGCTCTGCTGAGCCAGAGAAGAGCGAACCTTTGGCGCTGTGATACTGTCCACTGCCCAAGCCAAGTGTCCGTCGGACTCTTCTTCCTGCAGATAGTCATCTGGTACCAGGTCTTTCACTCATGGAGTGTACATATACGAGCTATAGAATTTAGTAGTGACTACAGCAGTAAACTCAGGATTCCATAGCTGGATATGATTATCAGAGCAGAAAGGGAATAATGAGAGTAAAACATTGCCTGTCCTAAGGCTGCTGTCTTGCTAAAGTTATTTCTTCTTCTGTCATTCAGTGCTGTGATCGCCAGACTTCGGCCAGTTTCCTTTTATTTTCAGGTAGTTTCTCAATCGTATGACTCAGTCTTATCAGCCCTTGCTTTATGCCAGAATAAGAACTTTAAAAGTGCCTCTTCCTAATGATGGATTTTGGAATGTAGGTTTGCTGGAAGGAATTTAAAATAGCCCTGTATAATCTCTAATTTCGTTCTTAGCCCATATTTTTCAATGAATGCTCCTATCGAATCTGTTGCAAGAACTTCTAATGATGAGAAGGAGCAGCTCACTTTTTCCCTGAGCAGATCTTGCTTGGCTCTGCTAGTGACTGATGGAGGAACTGGAGAACAGGGAGCCACAGTTGACCAGGTCCTCCTTGAACCCCTGCTGGGATGATGTGAAGTGCTCGAGGATGACAGAGAGCAGCCTGCTGGTTTTACTGGAGTCTGAGACCAGCCCACAGCTCCTTGCCACTCACACTGCTTTCTTGGCCAGTGAGATTGACTGAGTCCTTTGATTTCATCCCCAAGATGAAGGACAATAGGGTAGGAGTGGGTAGCTTAAATGAAGCTGATGGGACAACTGAAGGCATGGTGGTAGGTGATATGGGACAGGGAGCCCCAGCTCCTCCTGAAGGAAACAAAATCCACCCTCCCTCAGTGTTTCCAGATGTTCCAGCACTTCAAAGGAGACTGGAAAATCCAATTTATGATGTGAAATTAATGAGTTTTTAAATACTGGCTCAACTCCTTTTATACCTATCAGGGCAATAAAACACAAGTAAGAGTAGGCGGTATCTAACCCTGGGAGGAAGAGCTGGCCTAGCGTCAATCAGGCTTCTCCAGGAAGATCTGCCCAGTGAACATTTACCATGTGTGCTCTTCCCTGTGATAGGTGCACGCTAAGACCTTAGTGGTTGTCCAAAACCATGAATAGTGCTGAAGATGCTGTGCACTGTGTCTAAAAAGACCTTTACAGAAATACCTAGATTAGTGTTGGATTAAGTCGCTGGGCACTCTAAGCTAGCCAAGTGGACACCCAAGCCAATGATCATATCCACAGTTTGAAGAGAATGAGAGGGACCCTTTCAGAGGTATATCCTACACAGCATTTACCACAGGGCCCCACACATTCCATAAATATTTCATTTGAATGCAATAAACTAATTCTAACCTCAGCCAGAGGAGGAATTGTGTTTCAGTGAATAAAATTTAAAGCAGCTTCAAGGCTGTATTAGTCAGGGATCTCTAGAGAAACAGAGCCAATAGAGAGCAAAGTGGGAGGGTCATTAGAGTAAGGTGTTGGCTCACACTACTGGGGAGGCTAAGTTTCACTATCTGCAATCTACAAGTTAAGACTCAGAAAGGTCTATGGCATAGTTTGAAGGCCTGAGAAACTGATGCTTTTGACTCCAATCTAAACCTGAAGGCCTAGGGACCAAGAGCCCCAAAGCAGAAGATGATTTTCTCAGTCAAAGCAGTTAGAGTAAACCCAACTTCCTCTCAGCTGTACTATTCAGAGATTCAGGAGGTTGATACCCATCAGCAGAGATGAGGCCAGTCTTCTTTACTGAATCCTGCAATTCAGATCTGAACCTATTCTGAAAATTTCATCATAGACAGACCTGGAAATAATTTTAATCAATTATCTGGGTATCCCAGATCCTGTCGAGTTGACATGAAATTAATCATCGCAGGGGCTTCCCACTTGCATTGGTTCCCTTCCACAGTGCTGTTCCTGATTTTGCATTTATAACACTGAGTTATTCTCTCCATTGCCCCCAACTGAGTAAGCTTCTGACCATTCAAAATGTAAATTTGCCTTGATCAGCTTGGCTGTCATTCTGTGTGCCGTCCAACCCATTCTTCCTTATTTTTAAGCATCCCTTTCTCCATTTGGCTGAGACCTAGTTAAACAGAAGAGCTGAAAGTCAAACCCTTTAGTGGATTCTTCTGCTAGTTTATGACCTATAGGTGATGTAGTGAGGAGAACATTTTACTTATGATGGCCACTTAGTCAAATAAAGTGGCCCTAGAAGCTGTTTCAAGAGTGAAATCCTTTGCTGCCTCTAGGGAGCCCACTCATACCTGCTAGCTTGCTGCCCAGACTCATCATTCTTGCAAGTGGGTCTGAACTCTAACCTGTGTTCTACCCAGACAGAGATTTCTGAAGAGCTGTCCTTCCCTGAGGCATGACCTGTATTCCTGCAGAGCAGTCATGTTTTAGGGCTGAAGGCCCCAGCCAAACTCCCCTTGTTCTTGCACCTGTTCTTCATCCCCAACTTAAACATGGTCCCAATCCCTTTTTAGACATTTGAATATTGCTAATCTTGAGATCCATCTATCTTCTTTGTACAAATTCTCTTGACTCCCGGGGATCACTGTGCACTGATATCAAGTCCCTCTCAACTCCACATCATCAATGACAATACTAACTGACATTCAGAACCATTTGCTATGTAACCTGCATTGTATTGGTATTAAAATGGAGTAAACTCAGGTGTGAGAGATTTAAATCTGTGGCAGGAGAAAGTTTATAAAAAATAGTCATAGAAAAATTTGCATTGTGTGTTTACTATGTGCATCATATGACTCACATGCTTAGCTATTGTGTTTTCATTTCAGTTTTCTAGTAATCCTACAAGAGTTGCTACGCCTAGCATCCTCATTTTATATTAACTAGGACCATGTGAAATTGCCACTGCCAGCGATGTAGGTCTGATGCAGTTCTAGGCTAGCAGTTTGAACTAAGTCTAGAGATATGGAACCACACAGGCAGTTATATAGTGTAAGATCAAGCAAAGAACCCAGGCAGTGATAATGGAGAGCCCATGACCTTGACCTGACTAACACTGCCTTATAGTTGAAGTTTTGGTAGGTAGAGGTGAGGGTTGTGTTCACTGCTGCTGGAGGCATTAGGAGGTGCTTTCCTCAGAGAGCACAGGGCTCATGTTTACCTTTGCTTGGCTTTCTGTTTGTATTCACCACTACAGCCTTGATTTATCAAAAGGAGACTCTCCTTATTTCTTCATTATCTGTTCTAGAGCTTTTAACTTAGAAGGATTCTGTAGAATATTTTATTTCACTGGTACTCTTATTGTAAGTATGCTTTAATTTTCTGAAGGAGAAATGCAGAAAATAAAGAGAACAACGTTGAGTTTAAGAATCTAGGGTTTAGGAAGAAGTTAAGACAAAAATTCAAGAAGAAACTAAGATAAAATAACAAAATTCCTCCAAATAGAAATGCCATAATAAATACTTAAAAATTGCAGATAGATGAGAATTAGCTGTTTAATGCATGGAAAACAGGGATTTGGTTTGTAAAAGAACAGCATTTTCACAAAAGGGCTTCATACTTTCTATTCTCCTCTCTAAACCTGACTAGCTTTTGCACATTAGTGTATCCTAAAAGCCTGATTCCTTTATGATGCAAAGAACAACCTCAAGGGCTAGCCAAATAGCTCAGTGAATTAAAGCACCTGCAAGCAGGTGCAGGGCCCAGGAGTTCAATTCCCTGGCCTACCTTGCTGGCCCTGCCTCTCGGAAGTGCTAAAATGGCAACTGAGACTGGGTATGATGCTGTGCACCTGTAATCCCAGCTCTTGGGAGGCTGTAAACAGGCAGATCACTATGAGTAGTGAGATCTTTAACACCCTGTAGACCTTTCCCTAAAATGAAAAAAAAAAAATAAACCTCAAGAAATCCCTGAAGAACTTGGTGTCCAAAGTATACTACTGCATGTTATATATGAGAAGATACAATGTTTTAAAACAAATTTCTAAAGTTAGGTTTTTCTAATTCTTACCTATGTCTGCTTAAAACTATAAGGTACTTTAATGTGCTAATTATGGAGTCATCTTTGTTGGCAACAGAATTTTATACTACTACCTGTAGCATTTGTCTATTTTTTCCAACCACTCGAAAACAAAGGAGTAACTGACTTTACTCAGATTAAATAATAGCAGACAATTAAAATGTCTGTTATTGTTCTTGTCCAATTGTGGACCTTAAAATGGCCCATGAAATGTTCAGAATGCCAGTAGATATGTGCTTCCCAAATTTGGAAATGGGTTTTTCCCTTCCAATGGGACATTTTTGATTGTTGCAATTGCACAAGGAGAGACTAGTGTTGATCTTCAGTGAGAGGAGCCAGTGAAGCTGCTTGGTACTAGGTAGTACATAGGACAACCCCAATCACGCAGAACTACCTAGCCATTAGTGCCACTAATGTGACACTCTATACTACATCACTATATGGAAGAAAGCACTCTGACTTTAGATGCATGTCAATTTTAACATTTAATAGTTACGGACTGGCGAGATGGCTCAGTAGTCTAAAGCACCTGCTTAGGCAAGCTTAGGCAATCGCAGGGACTGCTGTTTGATCCCTGGTACCACATGCTGTGTCAGCCCCACCCCCAGGACAGGCTGAGCTGTCCATAATGTATTAAAAAATTTAATGGATAGAAGAATATATAGAAAAATATCTAGTTTATGCAAGATGTGGATTACTTGAGTTTGAAAATTGTTTGTACAAATATCCACATCATTTTTGATACTTGATAGATATGATTTATTTGTTTGAAAGCAAATTCACCATTTTTTGCTCCAGATTTTTAATCTAAAGAGGTTGAACTCTATCTTTAGAACTATGTGGGTCATGAACAAATGGTAAACTAGGTCTAAAGAGTTTTAAACTGTAGAACATGGCTTTTTTATTAGTTAATAAATTTATCTCAATCTTGAAGATCTTTATAGCATTTTGAAGAACATTTCTGAGCAACTCAACCTATTTCTGGACAAGAGTCATTTGGGGACAGTCCACTGGGTATTGAAATAGCTTAGGTTTCAGCCTCAGCTACACAGTCTCGCCCAGTAGCATAAGCTCTCTTACACATCACCATCGCTGGGGTGATGTTTGCTGTGTAATGGGAGGTGGTGATAGAAGCGTCTTCCTCCCCTTTCAGAGGTAATGCATGAGCTGACACACGGCATGATCTGCGGCACTTTGGCATGAACTTCCTCCCTTGGTTTTGGATTGTGACCAAGGTATCATTTAGACTCATCCCTTAGGCAGGTGACCTCAGAGCCACTGCCCACATTGTTCCTAGAGACAGTGTTCCAAGGCCTGCATTTGGGTGAATAAATGCACAGAGCACTTCATGTGCCTCTGCTGAGATCTTGACTTCACCGATTTGTCTGTAGTGAGTGTGCTCAGAAGGAGCTCCCAGGAACCAGCCAGGACAATAAGTTACATAGCATCTTCTGGCAGGGGATACTTCACAGTGTATTTTAGGAATTGTTGAGTTAAACTGGAGTGAGTATCATAACCTATTTTACCAGGCATTTGGCAAGTTTGTTTTGCTGGTAACATAGGCATTATTGGGTATTTTGTATTTGAGGGTACTGCATTTATTCTTATCCTGGGTAACCAAGACTTTCTGAGCATAGAATCATTAAATACTGACACTTTTGTCTTTA
>PVKN010036973.1:0-11333 GCA_004027915.1 Capromys pilorides
CTGCTTCTGCTTCTGCTTCTGCTTCTTATTCTCCTCCTCCTCCTTCTCCTCCTGCTTTTCTTTCTCCTCCTCCTCTCCCCTCCTTCTCCGCCTCCAAGAACTTAGAGCAGTTGTTGGCATTTGCATTTAGCACATACAGATGCTTCTTTACTTATGATGGGGTTACATCCTAATAAATACAATGTCAGAGAAAATATCATAAATTAAAATATGCCCAATAAGACTAAACAAAAAAATAAGGCTAACTACTGGAAATCATAGCTCGGCCTAAAGGAGCTTAGAACACGTAATTGGCATACAGCTGGGCAAAATCATTGAGCATAAAGCCCATATTATAATACATATTAAATACCTCATGCAGTTTATTGAATTCTATATTAAACATGGAACATTTTTTGAGCTTCCATTTCCTTATTGTTAAGCTATAATTAGTGTCCATTAGAGCACAGTTTCTACTGAGTGCATATTGCTTTCATAACATCAAAAAGTCAAAATATCATAAGCCAAACCATCATGAGTTAGAGACCGTATGTATTTAGAACTGTGTCATCCTTCAGGAGATGGATTCAAGGACATCTGCTACTATGTAGTTACCAAAATCTTCAAATGCTTGAGTCTTTTATGTTAAAGAGCTTGGTATTTGCATATTACCTACATGTATCCTTCTGTATGGTTTAAATCACCTCTCAGTTACTTATAATGCCTAATACACTATAAACATTATGCAAATAATTGTTATACTGTATTGCTTAGGGAAATAATGACAAGAAAATAGTGTGCACATGCTCACTACAAAACAATATTTTAATACTTTCAATGAGATTTTATTCAATTTGTGGGAGTAGGACCCACAGATAAGGAGACTTCAATTGTACTGTTCAGAATATCAGTTATAAAGACAGAGACTGTTCAGCATATCAGTTATAAAGACAGAGAGACTCAATCTTTAATTCTAGCTGTAGTACTTCCTAGGCCTCAGGCAAATTATTTAAACTCTTTGGACTAAGATTTATTTTCTAAAATGAATTTAAGAGTGAGCTATTTAGAGCTCACTAGACACATTAAAGCCTATGTAAGTTTATTTTTATATTGTTTTATTGTGGTGCTGAGAATTGAATGGAGGACCTTGTGTCTACTCGGCAAGCATTCTACCACTGAGACACATTCCCAAGCCCCTACAATTCTTTATATATTAAATAAGGCTATTAAAATTTTTTAAGGATTAGATAGATAGACCCAGAACATTGTCTGGAATATACTAGGTGCTCACATTAAGGAAGTTGCGTTTATTTTTATTGTAGCCTTTTATATATAATTCTGGTTCAATATGTGGGACTGTGTAATGTTTTGCAAATTCTTCTCTTTTTGGGGGGAAGGGTCTACAGGGTCTCAGGGTTCAGGGTCTCACTACTAGATCAGACTCTTAGCGATCTGCCTGTTTACAGCCTCCCAAGAGCTAGGATTACAGGCTCCTGCCACCATGCCCAGTCTCAATTGCAGTCTCAGTGTGCCCTGGGGGTGGGGCCGCCATGGCTGCAAACTGTTTTAAAAACCTTTAACAGCTATATCCAGTGTATCTTGTGAGGAATTTATCACAGAAGGAATTAATGGCACGACCTTACTTTCATGACTTCTTCCTAAAGCCTTACACACAACATTGTATTCATAATTTTGTCTTATTTTTCTTAAAGAAAGACCTTAAATTGTATTAGCTTTGAGCCACCATAAAACATGGTTTTAGCTGTGCTTGTGTTTTTAACTTCTCTATTATTCCTTCCCTTGTTGCTACCACCTGCATCCAATATAGAGCTTGCATATAGTTAGTACTCATAAAGTATTTCATGAAATGTTTAACCAGAATGTATGCTGTACTTTGTTTTAAGTCATTGAACCTATTATCAGGTATTCAGTCAAAAAGTTTCAACCAATGTATTTGGTTGAAAAATATGCAACCCACATACTTATTTGGAGATCATATAAATGCATTTTGAAAATTATAAGACTTAGTAATAATGCAGTGATACTTATGAAATTATGACAAGAATGATGAGCCTGAGGAATGGTTTCTCAGCCTTACCACCAAGTGACATTTTTAGCTAGATTATTCTTGGTTGTGCAAAGTATTTTGAACATTAGAAGATATCTAATAGGATCTCTGACTTTTAACCACTAGATACTAGTAAAACACATCTCCATTGTGACTACCAAAGATGTTCCCAGGCATTCTCAAGTGTCCCCTGAGGAAAACCCCCTGACTGCCTGAAGGCATTGTTCAAGAGATGTGCAGATGATCACACATCTTTTATATTAAGGCAGGAAAAGGAAGACAAGTATTTTAGAAAAGTTTTCAATAAGCAACAGCAACCTTGGCTAACCTAAAAATCCCATTAACCCCATTCTTTGAGTGTTCTATTCCCTAAGCACTCCAGATAACAAAAAGTGTACTATAAATTCTACTTTCTGACTTGAATGCAAACTTCAGCTCATTTTCCATCTCAACAGATGAGCACAGAAATCCAGTTCATGTGGGGGGGATCGTCAGCTTCATTATGTTTGTCATCTATTTTAAGTGACAATGATGCTACTGACCTGGAAGTGTAGTGATTCCCCTTCCCCGTTTTGACATTCTAACTTTAATATTAGCAATTCCTCTTCTTTTATCTAGCTGAAAGCAAAATACAACAAAAGAAACATGGTCCAATTAACTGTGATTTTACTGTACATGAAACACTATTATCTTGATCCTTTAAAAGCATTTGTTCTAGTCACTCTGCTCATCGTGCAATTAAAATGTCCTTCTTGAATAAGCAGTCTTTCTCATTTCTTTTTTCTCTAGGTTGTGATCCTGGGGAAACATTCAAGAGGTTATCACTACATGCTTGCTAACCTGGTAAGAACAAGTATTTTAGTGTCCCAAGGCAATATACAATATATTCTATTTCATTTTTGTCATCTGTAATCATACAAAATGGAAATACATGAAATGATTAATGTGTTTTCTAGAAGCCTGGAGAAATGAGTTTAGTATACACCAAAACCTGTATCCAATAGCCTTATATTCAGTCATATTGCCTTTTTTTAGCTGTGAAACTGTGTTCATTTCTTACGTAAAATTATTTTGATATGATTCCTCATTTTATTATTCTTAGATTTAATTTGGATTTTAAGCTTAATGTATTTTAATCAAGTTTGAAATGTAAACCAAAGGGCAGACAACACAGGAAATTGATTCCTATTCAACTGAATAGTGCATGTGCCCATCATCAGGATTTGTCCTTTAGAAGCAGACCACTACCAAATCTTTCCCAAAGCAGATGCCAGAGTAGGTTTCCACATGGTATATTAAATAACCTTGCAAAAGTGTAAAGGTGCCTTCCTATTAACATAAAAAAAAAACACTTGGACCTCTACTTTCAGATTCCCTGTGTCTTTAAAATTTGTGATAATCTAAAAGCTAGTGTTTCGTTAAGGTTATTTTCTACCTCTTCTTTATCTGAAAGGAAACTTGTTTAGGAATTAACAAAATGGCTTCCAATTTAGTAGTATCTGTTTGGCAGAGGTTCTATATAATACTGACTTCATAGAATGAGAGAGAAATATTAAATTTTCCCTGTAATACTAGGAATCTATTAAATTCTTACATAATGTGAGTTCTAACCTTGATTTTGTTTCATTAGCACCACAGCATCTGATCATTATAATGCTCTTAAGCCAAAAGAATAGCACCAAAGGTGAAAGATTGCTGTAATTAGAGTTTTAGTTTTCTTAAGTTAAAGAAAATACCTTATTTTGCTTTGATAATGAAAATTTTTAATTGAGAAAGGAAATGTTACTTAAATCTATTTCTTCGAAAGTACGTACATTCAAACATTTTATAAGCTGAGGATTAAAGCCACTGCTTTCACATTATTTCTCCAGCAATTTACTGAAAGTAGAGCACTTAAGTCCATTTTGGGGATAAATGAATGGACTCCTTTAGCAGGAGAAATCTTGATTCTTAATTCATGTCTGAATATATTCAATTTAGTTTCAGGAAAGTGACATAGGATGTTTTCACTCAGTGGAGACTAGTGTAGGGCTGGGCAGGAAGCACAAGTGTCACAGCAAGGCACCTGAGGCTGCTGTTGATGACTTATTATTCTTTCCTCTCCAATATATAGTCTTCTCTCCTTCATACTTTCTTCTTTCATCTTTCTCCCCTTTCCTTATTTCTTCTTTATCCATCCTAGAAAGTAGTAAGGTATATATAGCATAGTCTCAGTGTTTAAAAATGTGTGATTGATGTATTATTGACAGTACATGAGGTGGCTTTAGGTAGTCTCACCACAAACTTATTTTAATGGTAATATACTTCTTTAATATATATTCAAAAAGCCAAAAAATTAGCAATCAAAATCAGAAGTTTATAAATATTGTCAACTCATGCATATCTAGAGATTCAACAGAAGTGTAATAATTTTTAATGACGTAAATAATAGAATGAGTGATGAAAAGATAAATCCAAATCTGTTTTCCTGAATACTCCTGCAAATAATGGTAGTGGTTGTACACAGGTGGCTGGAGTGTGAGAAAGAACACTGAGCTAGGCAGCAGAATGTCTGAGTCATTATACTAAACTTGCTACTAGCTAGCTCTGGGTAAGTAACAACCCCCACGGAACTGTTTTCTTACTATAGAAGTAGGTGTAGGAGTAAAGTGAAGATCATTCAGATGTTGAGTGGTCCTTTGGAAGTAGTGCTAAGACAGATAGCACAGTTCAAGGGATTTATTAGGAGTGTAATCAGTCAAAGACAAAAGGGACAGAGAGATGAGTAGGTAAACAGCTTCAGACCACAATGCAGGTCTGGTACCACAAAAAGAGAAAGAAAGTAATTTGAATAGAAAAAGCCTCAGATTGTTGTATAGATCTCACAAAGTCTGCATAGTTGGGACTTTCAATGTAAAGACTGTACATAAAGAACCCCTTGTTGTCCCCAGTTCAACCCATTACATCCCCACTTTTCTCAGCTGCTCAGGAAGCACACATTTCCTCTTGAAAGCTGAGGTAGATCCTGAAGACACCAGAAACTGGACTCTACCAGCTACTTCAACTTGTCCACATACTTCGTATCCGAAAGGGAGATCTCAGACATGGATATCAGTTATTGTCTCAAGTGGCCTAAAATGACCAGCCAATCTACAAATACCTTTCTCATCCTGGAATTCGAATTTGGCCTCTATATTCCATTGAAAATCCTTCAGATGAGCTTCGGTTTCAATTTGGAGATGCAGAACTGACAGAAATAATAGCCTGCAGAGTGATAGAACTGCACAGGAGAATTGCTAGAAAAAATTTGGGGAAAAGTCTGAATCCTGATCACACAGATCAGAATGACGAGATCTTGGGAAAATATGTCCTACATGAACAACTGAAATCTACTCCTTCAGAAACAATGTATATGTAGAGTGTCATTTCAGCCAGAGTACTGAAAACAAACACATGTATCATACTTCTCTTCCTTTAGTGACCTTCTCTGCTTTTGAACTCAGCCATGTTTTTCCATAAAACCCTCTATACTGTATTAAGTTGCATGTGGGCAACACAGATAGGAACTATTGCTCATCTCTGATAATAATAATGAGAGAGACTACCCTCACTGTGGTTTCCAGATTTTTGTAAGTAGTTAAAAATACCCCCAAACACCTCCAGCAAAGACATACACATTTAGACTAAATTAAAACTATTTAAAAGTCATTTGGATGGTCAAAAAGGGAAGTGAAGAAGTGAAGCTAAGAAGATGAGCCATCTGGCCTTTCAAGATGAGCCAGCTGGGCAAAAACTGAGGAAATATATATATGCTAATCTGAATCTTGGTGTTACAACACTATATAACCACTCCTTTCTGCCACAAATGCAAATTCAAGAGCACTCGCTCTGCCTAAGCTTCCTGGAATCACCTTCACTACAATTCCAAGTGTGCCTTTTGATGTTGAGCTCCCTCTATCTGGCTCTTGTGTGCTTTTATGAACCTTCCCTAGTAGCCATCTTAAAATGAGAAGAGTTGACTATTACATGAATGCTTCGACAAAGGTTTTTCATAGGTCAGGGTGCATATATGAGAGTGGACAAGAAACTTCAGAAACTTTAATTTGCTAAAATCCCTGAGGGAAAAAACCCCAAAAGAGTCTACCACGAATGCAGACCAGAGTTGTGATCTGCTCAGGCCAGAAGTGGACATCCCAAAAAAGCAAGTAAGTGTCTTACCAATTCTGTATCAGTTGATGATATCATTTTTAGGGATTGTTCCACTATTAAGTGTTTGCTCTTCTAGGACTCCAAGGCAGTTTCTCTACTGCAGCCTAAGAGGTAACCAGCATGTTCTCCTTCTCTCCAGATGCTTCCATTAGAGAGAAGCATTCCTACAACCTGCCAATCAAACAACTTCTCTTTCTATGTTAGCAAGTACCAGATCAGGATCTTTTACTCTGTTTGCCAGTCACATTATGTCCCATGATTTCATTTTTTTTTCCTATTTGTCAATAATAATAGATCAATCAATATGTGCAGAAACCTAGACTAAGGATAAGAATAGATGCAAAACGAGGGATGCAGTATGATGTAATGTAAAAAGACCAAGACCAGAATCTAGGACACAAGTTTGAACCCCAAGGATTCATTTAACTGACTTTCTGATAAACCAAAGCTCTCTGGACATGTTTCTCAATTTGTAAAATAGAAATTTAAACCAGATTATTATTTCCCAAAATGTTCAATTTGAATATTTCAATGTACATAAAGGTAATACATAAAGAACTTTCCAATGTATTAATTTTAAATGTATACTAAATGTGCACTAGAATGAACATCCCACCAATTCTGTGACTTTACAGATATCATTCTGTTGATAAGTTTATACATATCATCCCTTAAAATGAATTTGAAGTAGATATTTAGACTTTAAAAATATACTGAGTGTAAAGATAAATATTAATTACACTTCAGATGATCCACCTATAAATCAAATTAAAGTGAAAGATAGACTGGGTGTGGTGGCACACATCTGTAATCCCAGCACTCAGGACCCTGAGGCAGGAGGATCACAGTGAGTTTGAGCCCAATCTGGGCTACATAGTGAGTTCAGGGCCAGCCTCAAAAGGGACTGCCTCAAAACAAAAATAAATAAAAATACTAGAAATGTGTTATACTCATAAATAAAATTTGGGAAACCTTCTAAGGGCACTTATAGTTCTACATGTCTTTCTTCTTGAAAGTCAATTTTGATAAAATTAGCCCAGGAGTGATATTATAGAAATAGCAGCAGAATGAATGTTGAGAACACAGATGGGGGAGCAACACAAGAGCCCTGTTATCCTTGGGGACAGAAAGTCATAAGGCAGACTAAATCTCTAAAATCAGTCCAGACAGGCAAAAAGCAAGAGGGATGTGAAAGCTCTCCGTCAACTTCTCAACAGAAATAAGAATCTGAAGGCTCAAAGTACTGTAGTAGTTGACAAAGGTGAGTTGGACCTGGGTGCAGGTGGTCTAAGAGCAGACGTTTGGTACTTCTCCCCAAAACAATTTTTAAAATGAAGCAAATAAGTTGTCTGAGTTATAGCAGGGCTTATTTAGCACTGCACCAGTTAATCATTGCCTTAGAAGACCTAATAATTTAGCTGCCTAGGTGGAGTCTGGTTCCACTGTCTTACAGATAGTTGTTGGCCCTGCAAGTAGAAGTTATGTCAGCTGGTAGCAGTAAAGAGCAGCAGAAGCAGAAAATGAAAATGGGCTTTATGCTAGAGGAGAAAAGGGAAAGAACTACATGTACCTTAGACTCTTCCCTGCTGTGCTCACTGTACTCTTCTCATTTGATCTACCCACCTCTCCAAATCTTATACAGATCAAGAAATCAGCTCTGAAAGGATCTTAACTTGCTTGGAGTCTCAGATAATCCATTGTCAAGCTGTGGGTTGTTAGCGTGTTGGCAGAACACTTTGCTCTGTCTCACTAACCAAAGCACATCACTGAGTCTGAAGAATGGCCTCACAAAGGTTATGTAAGAGCATGTGCCAAGACACAAATGTCAATGAATGAAATACAAGCTATAAAGTTATGAGACTGATCAAAACTAAAAGCACTTTAAAAACAAGGGCAGCTTTTGAATTTGGGAATGAAACCTGTGTCTTGGATTGAATCCTGACCAATATGAAATGTAATGTACCTTTCCTTGCATTTATTACATCTCCATCACTCTTTTCTGCTACCATCTCTTCTTTGCCTTTCCTCTCCTCTCCTCCCCTTCCCTCCCCTCTGTTCTCCTCTGCTTTCTTCCACTTTTTCCTTTCATACTATCCCTTCTCTATTTGTCTCTGTCTCTGTATGCCTCTGTCTCACACACACACACACACACACACCTTCTTTCTCTTGTTCTCTCTTCTTTCTTTCTCTCTCCATTCACCTTATTCTCATCATTAATATGCCAGGAAATGATTAGGAGGTATAAGATGACACTTTTATTTTAGTAAGACAAAAACTTTGTTCATACAATAGAACCCAAAGAGACAGCCAGGAGTAGCCTAACTTGAAGAAGTGAACTCAGCAGTTTACTGACTCTGACAGTATACCTGAAACTAAGAAGGGCTGCCTTGTTTAGAAATAAAGCAAATTTAAATGAGGTTGAATCATGCTATCTTCCTTGCCAATAATCATTATCCCCTTCTGCTCCCTTCCCCTGCCAGGTTGTCTTATTCTGTTCTCTACTTGCCCTTCCCTTGTTCTCCCATTTTGAATGTTCTAAGTAAAAATTCCAGTGTTCAAAGACACATGTTGTGATCATGGGTTGGAGCCTGGATTTGTAAGCAAGGGAGGTGGGCTGGGATGGAAAAACTCCCATTGAGCCAGAGAGCCATAGAGCCAAATCACCTCTTCTGGGTACACAATCTCTCTAGTGGCTCATCACTCACTTCTGTCTCCAAATGGAAATAGGGTACCACAATATATCCAGGAGATGAGGAGTGGAGTTTGGGCTGGAATCCAGCTCCTCACCATTGTTTTAGAATGAAACAGGCATTTGTCAGCTTATAGTAGCCAATTTTGACTCTCATTCTCCCTTTCCCTAAATGCCTCTATTATAGCGAAATATTGCTTTCTCTTTCTGTCCCTCTCTTCTTACTCTCCCTCTCTCCCTTCCTCTGTCCTTCCCATAATCAATAAGGAAAGATCACATCCTAACAAATGTTCTAACAAAATGAGTTGAAAGAATTCTGTCTTGTCCCCCAAGTTCCTATGTTAAAATATCACTTGAAAATATCACTGCAATCTATGTGAAGATTAATCAGTATCTCTTTCGCAAATCTTCATGGACCAATAAAAATGCAACAAAAACAAATTAATTAAAAATGAAATAAACCAAATAAGATTCATAAAGCATGTTAAATTGTTTTAGGATTATATCCAATAGCTTTAATATTACCATGTCAAGCTCTTATACAAGTTGATTTCCTTCCTTATCTCATCTTAACCTGGTAGCAAACAGTGAACCCACAGCAGCCTGCACACATTTGGAGTGGCACTGGTCTAAAGTCACTTACAGTAAGTTTTCCCCTCTATTTTATTTGTGTACCCCAAATCTTATTCACTCCACTGCAAAGAAAACAAAGGATAGTTACCTTAAAATCACTTTGGCCAAACTAGGCTTGCACAGTGCCTGATAATTGATGTGGAGATAAGCAAGAAACAAAGAGAAGGCAGAGTGTGAGGAGACAATAGTTTGCATAATGTGGCCATGGTAGACCTTTTAGAAAAGATGACTCCTAAACAATGATCTAAAGGATAAGAAAGATACAGTTACAAGAAAGGTCAGGGAATGTTCATACACTGGGGAAAATATATGCCTGAGAGTTGAGATTGAAAAGAGTTTGATATATTCCCTGAATTCTGCATGAAGGTAATTTTGGCTAGAATAAAGTGAGAGATAAGGCAGATTTAAGCTCTATTAGGCCAATATAAGAAGTTTTAGCTTCTCAGTAACAGTGGAAACCCTTTGCAGAGTTTCAAGGATAGCAATATTATCCAACTGATACTTTTTAAAGGAACATTAACAAATCAATGACTTTTATATTATATAAATTGTGTCTCAATAAAGCCTCTAGGAAAAAAGAGCCATGAATATGACCTCACTATTGTTTTAGTTATTTTCTTATTTCTAAAAATAACTTCCAATAGACTGAAATTGCCAGGCAGTGACCAAGTTTGATAAGGCTCGCCATTTTACTGATAGACTTAGCAAATTTCCAAGTATGTGTGTTGAATGGATTAGAAAATGCAACAGTTAGTGAAAAAGTAACTAGAAAATCAAGTGCTAATTTGTGTGGTACAATTTTCTATTCTGCATGTTATATCCTCCCTGGAAGATGGACCTCATTTCTAGGAAAAGACTTATGCTTTTCATTAACAACTTAATAATTTGAGTCACCACAATTACTATGCACTTCTGTATTAAAGTATCACCAAGTGAAAAGTTCAAACATTTTCAAAGGCAAAGCTAACCTTCATCCAAGCTGTATGATAGATCTTCCTTGGCCCCTTCTTTCATTTCTCCTAAATCAATCATCAATTCAATGAAAATCCAACTTGTTTTATCTCAGCTTCCCTACGCATATAAAATGTACCCTAAGAATAGTTCTATATGAAGGAAATCTTCACATAATCTTTAAAATAAGTACTGCAAATGTGATCCCAAATAAATTTATTTCAAACTCTAAGCTACCCATGACATCTGTAGGAAAATGAACTACAATACAATAATACCAAAGCCATTTGAATCTTCTGAGGACTAAGAGGTCTGGGGCTCTCAGATACGGGACACTCTGTTGAATGCCAATTGTTTAATCACCAGCTGTGTGAAAGATGATCTTGGAGAATTAGGATATCTCACAAGGCCCTGAAGGAACTTCTCGGGCACAAAGGTCATGGATGACATTATACAACTGCGTTCAGATATGGGAAATAGTTCTCTGTCACAAACAGATGTGATGTGATCAAGAAGTTATACAATAGTAGAACTTATAAATGCAAATGAATAATTTTCCTCTCAAAGGAAGCACCTATGCAAATTATACTGATATTTCAAAAAAATTGGCAATTAGCCAATGAAAGCATTAACTTCACTAAAGTAGAATTGGTGAAATGCAAGTAGCATTGGTCTTAGCACAAAAAAAATTGTTGCGTATCTAATCACAACTTCTAACTATTATATTCTTATGAAACAATAAAATGGGCTTAACAGAAATTTTACTTAGTACAACAGAGAGCTTGGGAACTTGGAGACACTTAACAATGACATTAAAGAGTATAC
>PVKN010036974.1:0-11274 GCA_004027915.1 Capromys pilorides
TAATCCTGGCACTGACAGGACTGATGCAGGAGGATCCTAAGCAGGGATCTTACCTGGTCAACTTGGCAAGACTCTGTTTCACAACTTAAAAAATAGAAAAAGGACTGAGGTATAGTTCTTCAGGAAGGCCATGGACTTAATCCCCTGTACCACTGAATAAGAAACAGAACACAAAATAAAGATATTCTGTGAAATACTGCAGAACAGTGAGAAAATAGTCTTTGTTTGACAGAAATGTATCAGGGAAAGAAAAACACAATTGCTTTTATTTTTCCCCTGCATATTGTAAATGTGAATATGAAGCTGTCAAAAGTTGTAAAGAAGAAAAAACTGAAACAAGATGTAAATCACCCAGCATTTGCCAGGCTGAGGCAGGAGGATCGCCTGAGTTTGAAGCCGGTCTTGTCTACATACAAAGTTCAAGGCTAGCCTGAATTATGTAGCTAGATAGCTAGACACTGGCTTAAAAAAAGAAAAGAATATAAAAATAGCCCTTTTTAGGGTGTCCTTTTTACATGGAATTGAAAAAAGCTTTCTGGGACTTTGCTTATTTTATCATAATAGGATGATATAAGGCCAGACTGGATTCATTAGCTTTATAAATGTTTAAACAATTTCAACTCAGAAGGACTTCTGGCTTTTTTTCTATGATCAGATTTTATTGGCACATTTTAGATACATTTAATGCTTACATTCATCATAGAAAATTTGCACCTATACATGGTATAACTAGTTCCTTTTTTCCCCATTTACCTCCCCTCTCTTCAACTCCTCCTTTCCTCTACATTTACAAAAACTTTGTTTCTATTTTTTGTTTTCTCACTTAAAAACTGTCCCCTCTTTCCTTTCCCCTGCCCCATCTCTTGCTGCCCTTCCCTTCCCTCCCCTTCCGTGTGTCCCAACTCGTATTATACATTTTGGTCCTTTATACTTTTGGTTCTTCACGGGAGAGAAACAATGTGATATTTACACACGTGTGCCTGATTTATTGCACCTAAGAGAATGGTCTCAAGGTGCATCCATTTACCTAGAAATGTCTTAAGCTAATCTTTTTTTTATGGCAGAGTAGTAGTACATCCATTCACCAGTTGATGGGCATTTGGGCTGTTTCAGAGATTTCCGTATTACAGACTATTCTGTTATAAACTTGGGTGTGGGGTCCGGCGAGATGGTTCAGTGGTCTAAAGCACCTGCTTAGGAAAGCTCAGGCAACTGTGGGGACTGTGGTTTGATTCCCGGCACCACATGCTGCGCCAGCCCCACCACCAGGGAAGGCTGAGCCAGCCACAAAATAAATAAAGAAACAAACAAAAACAAGCAAACAAGTAAATAAATAAAAATTAAAAAATAAACTTGGGCATGCATTTATTGCTGTGGTATTATATTTTAATTCCTTTGGGAAGATAGCTAGAAGGGCAATAGGTGGGTCAAGTGGAAGCTATATTCCCTAAATTTTTGAAGAATCACCACACTGACTTCCATAGCAGTTGCACCAGTCAGTTAAGGCATGCCTATCAACTCAGCCCTCACACAAGTCTTGTGTAGAATATAGTCAAAAGTTCGACACCTGTGGCCTCTGCTCTGATACACCCCCACCACCAGTAGAGAAGGGTTTCTTTTCCTCACAGCCCTGGCAGCATTTGTTATTGATTGATTTCTTGATGACAGCCATTCTTTCTGTGGTGAGGTAGAAGCTCAGCACTGTTTTAATGTGCATCTCTCCAATGACCAGTGAGGCTGCACATTTCTTATATATTTGTTTGCTGTTTCTACTTTTTCACCTGAGAAGGATGTTTTCCTCTCAGATGCTCATTTTTGGATTGAGTCTTTAAATTTAGAGACTCAGACTTTGAGTTCTTTGTGTATTCTAGAGAGTAGTCCTTTGTGTGAGGAACAGCTGGCCAACATTTTTTTCCCATGCTGTGCATTGTCTGTTTGCTCTGTTTGCCTTTTCTGTGAAAAAGCTTTTTTAATAGGATGAGATCCCAGTTGTTGATTCTTTGTGATATCTCATGTGTGATTGGGGTTTTGTTCATAGTCTCTGCCTACTCAAATCAAACATTCCACCTATTCTATCTTCCAATAGTGTTGGGATAAGAAAGAGTTAATATAGAGATGTGCTAAATAACCTGCAAAGCCTGTGGGACAAGGAAAAAACAAAAAACAAAAAACAACAACAACAAAAACAAAACAGGGCAGCAACAGCTGTGGGAATAACCAAGAACACTTGGAATTCAAGTGTTTTTGTGTCCTTGCTCCCAGATGCCTAGCAGGTTCTCACATAGAGCCTAAACATTAATCTTGGAGACATACGATGGGAGCTTGTTCGTTATGTTCGCCTAAAGTAATCCAAAGGCTAAGACTCAAGATATATAAAAATAAAGGCCAAAAACAGGGCAGCAACCCTTTTGCTTGAGCCCTCGCTTTGCTTGCGTGGAGAGTCCATGGGCCTTTGTTTGCGGCCAGCGCCCAGGAGTCTTTCCCTACACAGTAGATTTAATATTGCTGTTTTAACATTTAGTTATTTGATTCATTTAAATTTTAATTTAGCGCATGGTGAATTATATGGCTCTCATTTTACTCTTCAGCATGTGAAAACCCAGTTTTTCCAGCACCATTTATTAAAGACGCCATCTTTCCTCTGGTGAAGGTTTTATGGCACCTTTGGCACTGTGTAGTGGCTAAATATGTCTGCAGTTGTTTCTTCACCTTTTAATTCATTCCATTAATCCTTGGGTCTTCTCCTCCTGAAATCATGCTGTCTTTTGTTTTTCTTTTTGTTATAGTAGCTTTATAGTATAATTTCAAGTCAGGAATTGTGATTCCCCCTCCTTGCCTTTATTCCCCAGAATTACCTTTGCTATTCTAGATCTTTTCTAGTTCTAAATGAACGTTAGGGTTATTTTCTCTAATTCTCTGAAGTATGTTATTGGAATTTTGATTGAGATTGCATTAAATCTGTACAACAATTTTGGGAGTATGGCCATTTTCATTTTATTGGCTCTTTCTTAAATTTAATTGCTCTGGCTAAAGTTTTCTTTTCTTTCTTTCTTTCTTTTTTTTTTTTTTCTCTATTGTGGCTGGCTCAGCCTGTCCTGGGGTTGGGGCTGGCGCAGCATGTGGTGCCGGGGATTGAACCTCGGTCCTTGCGGTTGCCTAAGCTTTCCTAAGCAGACACTTTAGACCGCTGAACCATCTTGCCGGCCCCTAAAGTTTTCAGAACTATATTGAGTAACACTGGTGGCAGCAGACAGCCTTGTCTTGTTTTTGATTTTAGGGTGAAAGCTTTCAGTTTTTTTCCACTTGGTATGATGTTAGGTATTGTTTTTTCATAAATGGCTTTTATCAGATTGAGATAAAGACCATCTTTCCAGTTTTCCGTAGGATGTTTAAAATCACAAATGGGTGTTAGACTTTGTGAAAAGTTTTTTTTTCTTTTTTTGCATCTTTGAGATGATCATGTATTTTTTGTCATTGACTTTGTTAATACAGTGTATTATATTTATTGATTTGTGCATGCTGTGCCATTCGCGCATCCATAGGATGAATCCCACTTGGTCATGGTGTATAATCTCCTTGATGATTTGCTGCATTCTGTTTGCCAGTATCTTATTGAGGATTTCTGCATCTATGTTCATTAGGGAGATTGTCCTGCAGTTCTCTTTCGGTTGGGTTTTTCTCTGGTTTCAGTGTCAGGGTAATACTTGTGTCCAGGAATGAGTTAGGGAGTATTGCTTCCATTTCAATTCATTGAAGAGTTTTAATAATATTAGAATCAATTTCCTCTAAATAATATGTAGAATTTATCAGTGAATCTATCAGGACCTGAGGTTATCTTTGTTGGTAGATTTTAAATTATATCTTTGATTTCATCAATTGATACTGGTTATCTGGGACTTTATGTCTTCTTGATTGAGCTTTGGTAATTCATATATATCTGTCCATTTCTTCTGCATTTTCTATCTTATTAGAATGCAAGTTTTCTTTTTTTTAATTTGTAAATATTGTACAAATTTTAATAGCTTAAATTGTATATACAGCCAAATAAAAACTTGCATTAGCAGTTGGTAAGCTTGCATCAGACTGGGTCCAGCACCTCTTCCTGGCAGAAGCTGTGGGTTTGAGAATGACCTGAAACCTCCAGGAGTGAGGACATTTTGATTATTATGCAGCTAGGAAGACACACCTATTTTACATATTAAGAAGCAGCCTCAGCGAGGCTTAGTATCCCATCTGTGTCAGATGAAATAGGGCAGCCAGGACCTGGACACCATCTTAGCTAGGTTAATGGTAGAGTGAGGTCTTTGGCTCTTGTGATTCCAGGGCTGGCTGCCATCAAAGGTAAATCTGTCTTCTGGCCTGTGGTGGTGGCTATGCCCCCATGCCCTCTGGCCAGCTCTGGCCAGCAAGTTAGGAAGGCCCCAGACACCTCCTTGTGGCCTGACTAGCCAGAGCTAACTGCTTAACTCCTGAAGCTAGAAACCCACCCAAGAGGCTTAGATCTGGCTTGAACAGCACCAGGATCCACAAGAGGCCACTTCCTTCTCCATGGGGCTGTCACCATGGTGCTCTGTGCCCTGGTACACTGCACTTGGCACTTAGATCTATCCGTGTTTTATGATCTCCACCAAGCAGGTCTGGCCTAGAGCTTCAATGTCTCAGGTGCATTCCCAGCAGCAAGCAGGAATAAACCTGCCCCAAGAACCCTCCCTAACCAGGCTGGGCTATTGCTTCTACTAGATGATATCCCCAAAATCTGAATAGTTAAGCCCAAAGAGCCCTCCAAAGCAAGCCACAGTGACAGGAAGAACAGCAATAGCTCCTCCTACCTTGGCTTTTCCTGGTGGGTTTCCCATGCTCCCCAGTGGATCCAAGCATTGGAGCTCATTTCCCCTTTATACAAGCAAGATCTGACTCCAAAACACTTTGTATATTATGGCTGGTTCAGCCTGCTCTGGGGGTGGGGATGACACATCATGTGGTGCCAGGGATGGAACTGCAGTCTCTGCAGTTGCCTAAGCTTGCCTAAGCAGGCTCTTTAGACTGCTGAGCCATCTCACTGGCCCCTCCAAAACCCTTTAGCCCTTACTCTCTGCCATGCCCAAACCCTCAACCTTGGTGGTTATATCATTCCCAGGCTAATGCCCACTTCTTCCCAAGGTTCCCCAGGCTTGAGTCTGTCCACACAGGCTGCTCAGTAGACCTCAGAAGTCCTTCTCCAGGAGCCAGGCTTTGAGTTGCTCATCAAAGTAGCCCTTGATCCTCAAAGTGTCTGTCACCTCATTAACCTGGGTGACAGGTGTCTTCCCCAACAGTGGACTCAAAAAATCTTCCACATCCTTCTGCAGGGCCCAGATATCTCCCTCCACTTTCTGAATCACAGTCATCTCGTGGTTACCGTGTGTAAGCTCTTTGTAGACAGGGATGTTGTGCATTCCGGAGTGCCATATTACATAGGGCAGGTTGGGTGGAGGATCTCTAAGAGGCTGCCACCCACTAGGAGTGGGATAATGTTCAGCTTTAGTGGCTTTGGAATCCTAGTGAGGGGTAGCAAGCATTCCACGAATTGGAATTCATCATTTGATTCCACAAAGCCACGGTAATCAGGCGGCCCCTGCATTTGGCTCAGCTGCCACAGCCCGCTACCCCAACCAATGCTAGTTCTCCAGCACCAGAGAGAAGCATGGCTCAAGGCCACTGCCATCTTGAACTGCTCTAGAATACAAGTTTTCATAGTAGAAAAAAATGATCTTCTGCAGGGTCCACTGTCATTTCACCCTTTGCATTTCTAATTGTGTAGATTTGAATTTTTTTTTTTTTAATAATGTTGGCTAAGGGTTTGCCCATCTTATTTACTCAAAAATCCAAGGGCTTCTGATTTTAAATAGATAGGCAACAGATGACAACTTGAATGCATATATGGGGATGGACAGATGGGAGGGTGAGTGTGAGATACTTAACCACACTGTTAACCAAGAGCCCATGGGGAATGATTTGTGCAGTAGGACAGCTCAGTTCTTGTTTCTATCCACTTAAGCCTTCAAGTGTACCAGATAGTAGCACTCACTCCCTCCACACTTGCCTGAGCATGCACAGGACTGCTGGTTTTGAGTCCAGAATGTTCCTTGAGAATCACTGATGGAAGTTAAAATCAATTCTTTTGGAGGCAGATGTTTCTGTGCTCCTTAGGTAATGTTTCTCTCTGACAGCAACTGGCAGGCCCACATCACTGCTACTCTTGGGATAGCAGGGGCCAGAAATTGATGCCTTTCCTATAGTCTATAGGGAATATCCTATAGGAATAGGTTGTAGGAATACAGCTAACAGGGTATAAGAACAGTCACTGTTACTCCTAGTCACTACTCAACATGGAGATGTCCCTGCTAATTATTTCATAGAATCTAACCCTAAAACACTATCTTGAATTTGTCTTCCTTGACTCAGCCTTCCCTTGATGTTCTGAAATATCCCTTGACAGCCTCAATCAGGCTTATTTCATAATGTATTATTCCTCTATCTTCTCAAATCCTCACTGAAGTTCCCTTTACTTCCTAACCATAGACTTGCCTAAGACTGAGTTTAAGCATGGTGGACTAAGGAATCTTTCAAAAGATATTTCAAAGCAGGCAAATATTGGAGTGGTGGTATGGTTGTTATTGGGGGTGTTTAGCCAGATTTATGTTGCAAATCAAGAAGTAGGAGCCAGCAGGATGGCTCAAAATGTTGTGAGTTTGGCCAGAAAGAAAGCACTAATAAAGATGTGGACTGAAAAGATAGAGCTAAGAGGATCTCCATTGCTGAGAAGGAATCAGAGAATGGAAAAGATGGCCCAGGGCATCATAGGAGATGGCAGGTCTCCACCCTTTGCAGCCTCAGAATTGCAAAGGTCAGGGACTTTGCCTTGAGGGGAAAGCCTCTATGCCCTTTTTCTGAATGGTGGTAGCACCAGGTTTCAGAATGCCTCCAGCATGGAGAATTTATTCCTTAGAATCAGGGTCACAGTACTCAGTGATTCATGCATTCAACCCCTACAGCCAAGAGAGAAGGAAACCTGGCTACTGCTCCACCTGACAGCAGACCTTGGCATCATCCAGATGGCAGTAGTTTTAGGCACATTGAGAATGCAGGAGTTCTGAGGTTAAGAAGGCTTCCACCTCGATTTTAGAAGGCCTGGGAGGCCAGGCAGTGTGCCCCTGAGAGGGTAGTGTGTAAAGCTGTGAGTGAGAAGCCTATTCAGTGGAAATCCCAGAAGTTTGGAAAAGCCAGGAATGTGGATCATCTAAGGGAAACTACAAAGAGGGAGCAAAGTCAGCCTGAGAGAGAAGCCATGAGAGCTACAACTACCAAGAGTGCCATAGGGGCGGAGCCACATGGAGCTTACAATTTGCCACAGGTTGCTTCTGATGTTCCACAAAGACCTATAGGATTTAACGTTGGCCCTTCTGGATTTTGGACTTCTGTTGGTCCCAATGTTTGATATTCTGCTGTGTGTACCTTTTGGAATGGTAAAGTTTGTTTTGTGCCTTTGAATACTAATGTGCTTAACTTTTCATTTGTATAGGGGCTCACAGAGACTTGGGACTTGGACTTTTCAGCAAAGCTGAAACTGTTGGGACTTTGGCAACTCTTAGAGATGGACTAAAATGTCTTTTGAATAAAGGGATGTGCATGAGTCTTTTGGGGTCCAGGGGCGGAATGTTATGGTTTGTGTATAGGTGTCCCCCTAAAGCCTCAGGCAATCATGGGGCAGCTTCTGGAATTTGTGATTGGTTATTGTGGGTATGGGTGCTGCACCTCCCCTGGGGCAGGTGATTTGCATTTCAGTGTAAGGAAGGAAGAGAAGTTAGGTGCTTGAGCTGGTGTTACTTTTCCTTCTCTGTTGCTCTTAGCTGCCACCATGAAATGCTGCCCTCTGCCATGTGCCACTCTGCCTTGGAACCAGCCATATATAGACTAAAACCTCCAGTAATTGTGAACTAAATAAACCTTTATTCCCTCATTTTGAGTGTTGGGCTTTGTCTCAGTAGTGAGAGAAGAGTAACTAAGAGACCTTGAGAAATCTTCTCTTAGTAATGTTCCATCCACTGACACCCTCTGCCTTCATAGTATTTCTTGCCTATATAGTTTTACGTTTCCTTATTATGTTTGAAATTGAAGTCACTCATTCTCACATTTTTGCTTCAGAATCCTATTACAGTACAGTGATGCCTTAGTTCAAAGACTTAATTCTCTCCAAGGTTCTGGTTGCAAACCAAACTGGATGCAAACCAAATCAAATCTCCCCATAAAGTCAACATTGAACCTGACTATTGAAGATAACTAGAAGCATGGAAAGAATTCAGTTTGTGAACTGAGGTACCACTGTATTTTCTTGAATAAGTTTTCCCTTATTGCCTTTAATAAACATTAGCCAAGAAAGAGGAAAGCCTGGCTACTGCCCCAGCTGGCAGCAGACCTTGGCATCATCCACATGGTACTGGTTTTATTTATTTATTTATTTATTTTCTTTTAGGGAAGGGTCTACAAGGTGTTCAGGGCCTCACTACTAGATTGGACTGATAGTGATATTCCTGTTTACAGCCTCCCAAAAGCTGGGATTACAGGGGCATACCATCACTCCCAGTCTCACTTGCTGTCTCAGCACACTCTGGGGGTGGGACTGGCATGGCAGGTCTGGGGATTGAACCCCCATCTCCCGTGCCTGCTTGCAGGTGCTCTAATCCACTTAGCTATTCGGCCAACCCATGGTGCTTGTTTTAGGTGCATGTAGAATGTAAGAGTTCTGGGGTTGAAAGGCTTCCACCTCAGTTTCAAAGGGCCTAGAGATCAAGCAATGTGCCCCTCAGAGGGCAATATGTTGAGCTCCAGCCAAGGGTGAAGTGGAGACCCAGAAGTTTGGAAAAGCAAGGAACACGGATTGTCTAAAGGAAGGCTTCAAGGAGGGAGCAAGGTGGACCCAGAACAGAAGCCATGGGAGCTACTTCTATCAGAAGTGCCATAGGGGTACAGGCATGCAAGTCCTTTGGAGCTCCCAACTTGTTAGATGTGGGACTGTAGGACTTACTATTTTCTCTGATGGATTTTGTACTTGCTTTGGTCCCAATCCTTTGTATTTCTTTGTATGTAGTTTTTAGAATGAAAATGTTTATTTTGTGCTGTTCAGTGTTGAACTAACTTTTCATTTGTGCAATAAGAGTGTGTCTTAAGTCTCAGAGGAGACTTGGGACTTAGGCTTTTCAACAATGTTGAAACTGTTAGGACATTGGCAGCTCTTGCGTATGGACCAAATACCTTTTGCATAAAAGGATGCTCATTAAATGTTATAGTTTTAATGTAATATAATGTCAATAGACTTAACACTGGTTGTCTCAGTTACTATTCTCTCACTGCTGGGGCAAAATACCCAATTGCATGAAATTAAGGAGAAAAAGTTTTATTTAGCTCACAGTTAGTGGAGGGTACAGTGCTGGCTCCAACACAGAGTGGCACATGGCAGAGAGCAATCTTTCATGGCAGCAACAAAGAGCAGGAACAAATGGGAGGAATAGCAACAATAATGGCAACAGAGAGCAAACCTGTCTTCCTTATGCTGTGTTCAGGATATCTGCCCCAGGCTGGGTGTCGCACTCACATGATCCCCATGGATCATGAGTTAATCATAAACTCTAGAAATCTGCCACAAGATTCAAATGAGGCTTTGGTGGAACACGTAGATACAGACCATAACACTGGTCCTTGGACGAGCTTCAGTCTTTGCCTTCAGCTTCATTGTTGCTTCCTGACTGCTGGTGCAGATTGTTCAGCTTTCTCCTGGTCCTCTTCAGCCTTCTGGCATGAACTGTTTACCCTTCATCAAAGACTCTTCAGACTTTATTTTAGATTCTCCAGTGTTCTGTCACAAATCCATCACCCTCCTTTATGGAACACTGCAGTGACTTCCCGACCATGGACTGGACCCCTCAGCCTCCAGTGTACTGACGCCCTCTGCACGCTTCCTCATCCAACTCTGTGTCTGACCAATCTTGTAATTTCTTATACATTTGTATATTTTGTGTTGTATCTGTTTCTCTAGCAAACTGTGACTGATATAGTGATATTTATATTCATGTATCTATTTGTTTCACTCAACGTTAATGTCTCAAGGTACGTCCATTTTCCTACAGATGACTAAAGTTTATCTGTCTTTATGGTAGAGTAGTGCTCCACTGTGTGTAAATGCCACATTTTTTAAATCCATTTACTTATTGATGAGTGTATTTCAAAAGTGATAGTCTTCTTTCAATGGCATAGATGCTTTGTTTGCACATACATAATTTTCTCGTTAAAGCACATATAGATTTTGACTAAGACATGTATTACTAATAATTTGAAATAATTTGACTAATATACATAGTTTTCTCTAGGTTTTCCTTACATTATTATGTTAGAATTGTCAGACACTTATTTAATCATTTTATGAATCCTACTAGATTTTAATTTAATTTTTTAAAATTTTAAAATGATAAACAAATTCAAATTATTGTAGCATTATGTATTAATTTTAAAAGTAATCTTGGGCTTGCCAAATGGCTTAATGGACTAAAGTGCCTGCTTAGGTAGAATGCAGTAGCTGGGATTCGATCCCCAACGTGCTGTGCCGACCCTGCCTGAGGGGTATCCTGAGATAGCGATTGAGACTGGGAGTGGTGGCGGAGGCCTATAATCCCAGTGCTTGGGAGGCTGAAAACAAGAGGATCACTAGGAGTCGGATCTATGTAGTGAGACTCTGTAGACCCTGTACCAAGTACATAAAAAAAAGTAATCTCAAGAAAAAATAAATATTAAGAGATTTTAGTATTTAATGATGAGACAATAATGTAATGTGCTTTACTTTTATTAAGGTTGTTTTTAATGCCTTTGACATGATTGTGTATGTGTGCACATATATGCAGCAGACAGATATATGAAGAAAAAGAAAAAGAAAAAAAGAAGAGACAAAGATAGAGACAGAGGAACAAAGAGAGATCTAGTAAAAGAGAAAATAACTTTTTCCAGACCATAATAATACAGCTCACTATTGTTTAGCTCTCACTAGATTTATAATACATGCCTGTCAGAAACACATTTCTTGAAGACTGAAATAATCCTAGATTAAATCGCATCAGAATGACTGCCACATATGTAAATATGATGTAAGGAAAAAATAAGTATCATTGATCAAATAATCACGATAAGAAAAAACTTCTCCATGACACATCATAGATAAACTTGCAGCAGTCCAACACCAGGACAGAA
>PVKN010036975.1:0-11333 GCA_004027915.1 Capromys pilorides
TTTTATCTAGCTTTTAGATTGCTATCTTTACAATCAAGGCCTTTAAAGTGTGTTTTAAATTGGCTACAGGGACCTGATGGTGCTATGAATAAAAAAACAAAGAAAAAAAAAGTGATACGGAAGATACTTTGGTCAATTCAAGCTGAATCGTGACTGAGATGTCAACTACGTATTTAGGTGTTATAACGTCTAGACAGATTTTTCATTTGAAAAAGAAATGTAAATACTAAAAATATGAATTCTGAAATAATATTTTTATAACTTTTAAGGTTTAAATTTTCTTTTAGCTTTTATTAAACATAAAACAATGCTATTTTATGATTAGAAAATGCAGAGTAGTGTGCTGTTTTATTATAATTTCAAGTCTAAAGTAGAAGAATTTATAGATAAAAGTTGTTGAAAAAAGCCTGTTTATTTAGGGATATGGCCCATTAAGTATCATTGTTTGCTACTGTGATGGAAATTAGTGAGCTAGGAGTCTAACAAACATTAAGACAGTAGTTCTAAAATGGAGTCCAGAGCTGGATATGGTGGTGCATGCCTATAATGCCAGCACTTGGGAGGCTGAGGCAGGAGAATCGATGTGAGTTCGAGGCCAACCTGGGTTACAAAAGTGAGCTCATGGCCAGCCTGAACTGCATAGTGAGACCATGTCTCAAAAACACCAAAAAAAAAAAAAAAAAAAAAAAAAAAAAAAAAAAAAAAAAAAAAAAAAAAAAAAAAAAAAAAAAAAAAAAAATCCAGATTGCATGGTAATATTCAATCATTTCTCCCATCCTGGGTAGCTGTATCTGTTAATCTCTGTAACAGATTTGGTGATGAAAATAGGTAAGACATCAATCATTGTTGATCAGATATTCTTGTCTTGAAATTTTGTAACATGTGTACTATTGTATGTTACCCTGTTTATGTGTTTGCTTTTGTTTTCCTTGCTCTTGTTTTTATTCTTCAAAATAAAAGAAATTTTTTTAAAAAAGAAATTAACCAATAACAAATGTTGGTGGGGCTATGAGAAAAACAAAGCCTTCTCTACTGTTGGTGAGGGTGATGTTTACCAGGAGCTGGGGAAAGGAGCACCAGAAAATTTAGGAATGGGGTATGGGAAGGGAGAAAGTTCTAACTTTATTTGGATATTTATTCTACACATATTTTTGAAAATAATATACACATAAAATTATTGAATTTTATTTTGCATGAAACATCCCCCAATAAAACTAAAATTATTAATAAAAAAAAAAATGGAGTCCAGAAGCCCAAATTAGAGTCAGCTGGGTCACAGGCATACAAGGACCTGCCAGAAACATCTGCCTCAACTGCCCACCACCTCCCCAAAGGATAATCAGAAAGGACATTCACTTAAGACTGCACGAGCCCTGAAGCACAGTGTGAGGACTGCACGGATGGGGCCCTAAAGCTGATCGGGTCCCCTAGAGCGTGGAGACTGCTGTGCTTACACTGTGGCTCAGTGGCCTTCTGAGTCTTTTGTAAACCCCTAGACAAAGCGCCCACACAGGCATCCTACTTAGAGTCCCCTCCCTGCTAGTGGGGCCTTTACTTCCCTGCTTTTAAATCAATTTTTTTTTTTTTTTGCCTTTTATCTTTTAAATAAATTTCTTCACACCCTACCAGCTCTGGTTTCACTCTTCACTACAATTGAACACAACCTTAACATCCTGGTAACACTGCTAGCAAAGCCGCCTTCCAATGAAAAAATAAATATTTTTATCAAATAGATCACTGATATATTTGTTCTCTAAATCTCAGATTATCTGTCCCAGAATTAAGCATGTTTGCTTTCCCTCATAGTTCTAACTTGAAAAGAAAAAAAAAAGAAAACCTTTCTTACCTTTCTACTGAGAGGCAAATAAAAATCCCTGACCTGAAATGCACCGTTGTTGAATTCCTATCATTTGGTTTAGTGAAATTCTGTATCATTTCTATGTTTTCAACTATTTTTATTCACTTTAAAAAGTCAAAACATAAAATAAAATGAAGTATGCAGACCTGAAATTAGATATAGCAGAAAGCTTAATAGCATCACAGTAAATGTCCCAGCATCATCCAGGCAGTGTTTCATCTCAGAGATAAGAAAGGGAAGTCGTGGAGTGTTTAAATGGCTTACTCAGTGCCATTTACAAAGATAAATCTGTCACTTAAAAAGCATTCTATAAATTCCACATCCAAAGTCTCTGGCCACTATTTTATATGTTTATTAACATACTGTTAAGTGTTTGAAAGAAACGCTAAAAAGGTTTATTTAGGTCATTTTTCCTGAGGTCATTTTAATGGGATGTACACGAATAAACTACCATTTTTTAAACTACATTCATCGTAAAATCATGAAAATGAGACAGAAATCTTCAGGAATTAGGTGTCATATACTCTTAACAATTTCCTCTTTGAGGACCAGCTAAATAACTCACTGGATTAAAGCGCCTGCAAGCAGGCGCAGGGGCAGGGGTTCCTTCCTCAGGCCTGTGTTGCTGTCCCCGCCCCAGGGGTGCACTGCTACAGCCATTGACACTGGACGCAGTGTCCAGCGCCTGTCATCCCAGCTCTTGGGAGGCTGTAAGCAGGTGCTACTAGTCAATCTAGTAGTGAGACCCTGAACACCCTATAGACCCTTCTCCGAAGACACAAAAACAAACAACAACAAAAAATCGGTTTCCCCTTTGACTGAGTAAATACAACGAAAAGACCTATGCCCTTAATACTTACTTTTGAAGAAATAATGAAAACAGATTGAGCCTTATTTATTTAAATACAACTCAGCGAAATCCATTTCTATAGATGGGAACAAAGACTGGAGAATGAATTGTGTTTCATTTTGAAAACTCCCTTGGTCCTTCACTGAATGCTCACTGTCACTTAATCTTCCCATGCCTCCATTTCTTGTACTGAAAATGTGCCCATCTGATACACATATTCGGAATATTCCAATGAAAATAGTGTCTCAGTTACTTTTTTCTTATGGTTGAGACAAATACCTGACACCCAAAATTAAGGAGGGAAAGGTTTATTTAACTCACAGTTTGGGGAGGTTTCAGTCCGCACTTGGCTGGCTCCCAGGCGGGGAGGCATGTGTCAGAGGGCAGCGGTCGTGGCCCTGGAACAAAGCAAAAACACTAAGAGCAAAAGGGGAGGAGTGGTGGCTGTAGCCGCCAGCAAGGCTCTCTCCCCTCCTTAGGCTGCATGCAGGCCATCTGCCCCGGGGAGGGTGTGGCACTCACAGGCCTAATCCCAGCACTGGAGCATGAATTAATCATGAGCTCCAGAAGTCTGTCCCAAAGACTTGGCTGCATGAGGCTTTGGGGGGACAACTTGACCTAAATCATATATATATATATATATATATATATATATATATATATATATGGGTTGCATTTACTTTAATGGGATATACATCAGTATTCCTGAGTATAGACCTTCATGTAAGCCCCTACTTGACTAGCTTTAAAGTGCATATGCATAAGTGGGCTACATTGTCTCTCTGAGACTAATTTCTCATCCTTAAATTAATACAAAAGATTCAATGCCACCAAGCTATTATAAAGATAATTTAAAAATAATACTACAGGAGCTGGGGAGATAGCTCTGTGGCACAAATGCCTGACCTGGCAAGGTCATGAGTTTGAACCCCGGTCCCACGAAAAAAAAAAAAAAAAAAAACTAGAGGTAAAGTTTTGTACCTATTATTTATTATATTCTCAGATCCTATATAAATGATTCTTTCTTCTATTTCTCTAACCTGCAATGTACAGAAATTTATATATACAGAATGATATATTTTAATATGTAGTCTTAAACATCCAACTGTGGGATAGAATGTTTTAGAGATTATTGACATAATCTCTGTAGGATTTATTGACATAGCCATAAGATGTCGAAACAGGTAGGAAGCAAGGTCAAATGTTATCAACATCTTAATAAGAGAAGGAGAAAATGATAACATTATAAACTGAAGACTTACCAGTTTAGCTTTGTTCCTACAAACAAAGGTGACCTAAACACCATATAGAAAATAAAACAAGACTGCTGAAAGCAATTAGGTCATTTTATGTTGAAAGAAAACACTGAAGACTTGGGAAAAATCAAAGAAAAAAGACCTGTAAAGAAACACTAGTTATTATTTTAGGTTCCTGGAAATTTGTGTTGTTTGATATGTTATGAAAGGTTTAAATATTAGGAGAAAGGAGGAAAATGCGGATGGCAAGTGGAAGGATGTTAGAACAATGGTGCGAGAGCAGGAAAAGACAAGAGAGCGGAGCGCAACATCTCTACCTACGGCCCAGCCGGCTTTTACGCAAGGGGAGCAGTGGCTGTCCAAGGAGCAGCGAAGGCCAGAGCAGCCAAGCAGGCGAGGATGAAGGGGCCGTGCAAGACTCGCCGCAGATCTGCCGCTGCAGTGCATTTAGGCTTTGTGCTACGCGCAGAAATTCATCAGCTAAAGATATTAGAGAAGAAATGTACATCTTTTGAACATTTTCTAGAGGAAAAATAAGATAAGTAGAACTAAGATAACATCCAGTACATTGCAAACTGCCCGGGAACACATGCTTTCGCATTTTTATTTTGCACGTAGCTTGCAAACTCAGCAGCTTCTCAAATATCTCATCCTACGCCCAGGTCGGCAGCACTCGCTCATAAACAGCCCACAAAGCAGCCTTGCTCTTCATTTTCCTTCTAGCTCAGTCCAAATTATCGACATGTCTATGATGTTATTTAACCACAGTCTAGGTTCCCGTCAGTTTGACAGCATAGACTATCTTGGACTTTCCTCTAAACCAAATTAAAGATCTGTGGTTCCGATTTGTGTGTTGGGCATTCCTTTTAACTTCTTGACTACAATCTACTCCCAAGATGAAACTCACTGTACTGTGTCTTGAAGTCTAGCACCAGGCCTTCTCTAAGTTGAAAGACGTTTGTCAAAACAACTCGGTCCTCCTCGCTTATTTTCTTATTTCTACAGCTGGAAAGAAGTGAGGATGCAAACACACAGCCAACAAGGACAAGCTATCCCCGGATTGATTTTATGATAGAGATAAGGAAGAATATGTCTTCATAGATTGCCAACTCTTACCCAACAAATACTTGAATATTCAGTGATTCCATTAATAAGTACTAAGTAGTAATTAACATTCTTATTTCTCAGAATGCTCTGGAGATCATAATAGTTTATGAGGAGCAACACACATGCGATATTTTCTTATAAACATGAGAAAACTATAAATGAAAGAATACCTTAATTTAATATAATTTTAGTACTACGGCATATGCCAATGTCAAATGAGGATCAATTAACAGAGTGGCGATATTCAGTGGTAGAAATCATTAGAGGTTAGAGAAAAGACAGAAGCTAAATGATTAACTTAATATTATGTGTTCAACTCTATTCTGATGCTGTTGTTAAAAGCAATTTTTCTTATATTTTTAGCATATTATCAAAACCATCCTTTCATCACTATTATCTTTTATATCATATATAAAATCACAGTTGTTATTTAATATTATTACTATACTAATATAGCTATGGACTAGTTCCATTAATTTATTTATAATTTGATATTTGTGCATTTGAGGAGGTAGAATACAAAGCAACAGTTTCAGTGCTTACTTTTTTTTTTTTTTTATACTTTAGGGAAGGGTCTACAGGGTGTTCAGGGTCTCACTACTAGATCGGATTTGTAGTGATCCACCGTTTACAGCCTCCCAGGAGCTGGGATTACAGGAGCATGACACCACACCCTGTCTTAATTGCTGTCTCAGCAAGCCCCAGGGGTGGGGCCAGCTTGGCAGGCCCCAGGATTGAACTCCTGGCCCCTGCACTTGCTTGCAGGTGCTTTACTCCTGAGCTATTTGGCTGGCCCTGGATGCTTACTTTAAAAGCACTATAGAACAGAAATATTCTTGACCTCATTCAATGCTTATTGCATGGGGGAGATATTTAGTGAAGAATGAAGAAGATGAATTCATTTCTTGCTATGTATTGTTTCAGGTAAGAAGTAAACTGTTTATCAAAAAGGTATGACATCACGGAAGTATGACAGAAGTCTGCTAAGGATTTACACTCACTCGATCTTTGATAAATAATAATAGATAATTGCCCTCGTAAACTTTAATGGAGGGGATTTCCAAGTAAAAGAATATCGACTCAAAATCCTGGATTTAGAAAAACTCTTAGTAATCTGAGTAAACAAAAGAAAAAAGCCATGGCCAGGAAATAATGATCCAGTTGAAGAAACTTATGAGATCATATATGTTAGCCATTAAAAAGTACTAACATTTTGTTCAAAGAGCAATATAAAGTTGTAGAATTTGTTATACAAATAGGAATAACTTCCTATGATTAATACTTATGAAGATTATCTGATTTCTGGAGAAGGAGCTCTGGAAACAATGAAGTGGAAACAGGAGCCTAGTTAGGAACAAGTCACTGCAGGAGAGCAGAGATGCTAGTGAGCGGACAGTGCTGGGCCTGGGAGGCGAGCGGTGGGGTGGCTTGGGGCTGTCAGGGTCCACCACAGCCAGACTCGCTCAGTGAGTGCAGCTTTATATGACTGAATGATAAAGAATGGCATGGAGGGCACAACCATGATGCGGCTCACCACAGCATAGAGATATTTCAGGTAAAGAGAAAATGCTTGCATTACTGCAAAAGACAGAACAGTTACCACTGATTGTATTTTCCATGGATATATACAAGTGATGTGGAAACTTATAGAACTTTCAGTGATAATGAACAGCCTCTTGCGACACCTGTGTTATAGGTTCACCACTGCTGAGCTGTATATATAATCCATCTATCCATCTATCAATGTTTTTCTATCATCACCATCTATCTGTTATTTATGTATTATCTGTTTCCTATCTCTATCTGTTATCTGTCCATCCGTCCGTCTATCTGTCTGTCTGTCTATCTATCTATCTATCTATCTATCTATCTATCTATCTATCTATCTATCTATTGACAGAACTTCACAGATGGGTAACTTTCTACACGATGCTGTACTTTATAGGGTGGGAACACCTGTCAACTTATTTTCAGGGATTATTGCTCAAAAGAGCACTTCTGTAGAGAATGACTGTAAATCTGAGAAATAATAAAGCAAATAGTTTTTATTTCTTTTCCAAGTCTAAGATTCTGCAAAGACAGTGTGATTTGGCTTCCCAACATTTGATACAACAGCACCGGGTATCTCAGAGACCAGGGCTTGAAGAGTTAAAACATTTAATTACTATAGATAGTACATTCATACTGCATACACATACCTAGCCCTATAGTATGTTTTGCTCTTTGCTGCTGAAGTGTTACTCATGGACTATAATTTTCACTTATTTTCTTCTTGATTTAAGTCAACTATGAACTTGCTGCTAGTTAATTTTCCAACCTTCAGTCTAAAGAGTTATGTAGGACTGAAACTTCTGCACAGGAAGTGCACTTCCAAGTTTCCTTCTGACCACTGCTGTCATGTGAATATGCACAACCTCTCTGCCAGTCCTCAAGATTACTGATTTAGAAGACAGTGAAGCTATCTCTTTCCTCACAGTCTCCTGTGCTGAATGACCTCAGAAATGCATTTCTTGCTCCTTCCCTTTTTTTCTCTCTCTCAAATTTTTGTCAATAAACTATGAGACTATAAAACAATTAGCAAAACTCCAGTAGCTGTGCTAAAATCTACTCCTTACCTGTCTTGAAACAGTTTGAAACACATTGAAATAAAGGAAAATTTAACTTTTAAGAAAAGAGACAAGGCCAGCGAGATAGCTCAGCTGACTAAGCTCCTGCTCAAGCAAGTGCAGGGACCAGGTTGGATCCCTGGCACCACATGAAATGCCAGCTCTGCCCCCAGGTGCGCTCAGCCAACCACTGAGACTGGGCATGGGATGCATGCCTGGGATCCCAGAGCTGAGGAGGCTGAAAACAGGATGATCACTATGAGTTTGAGCTGCATAGTGAGATCCTGTACTAAATCCATAAAGAAAAATAAAAGAATCAATTTTAAAGAATAGTAATTAACATGACAGTGACTCATAGTTTTCATATTTTTGGACAGGTTGCCAGACCTCGTAGTATAAGGTGGTAAAAACTACTACTCAATTTCATCAATATTAAGGCATCCAGCCATGGGCCCCTTCCCCCGCACCACTTCGCACATTCCTGGATGCCCCAACCACGATTGTGCTGCAAAGACTGAACCTTGAATGTCTGCCTCTGGCTGCTCATGCATATAGCTTTATTCCAGCTTGCTTCAAGGACTCTGTAGTTTGTGCCTAGAGTGCCTTGGCCCAGTCAGGGACACGTGACGACTCTCTTTTCCCCTTCCGGCCTGCACAGAACACCGCGGTCCAGCTAAGGACACCTATGACTCACCTTCCCCGGCTCCCTGCTCTATGCGGACCCCGCCTCCCCAGCCATCACTGCGGTTCGGGTCCGCTGAGCAGCCCGGCACGTGCTAGCTGCCGTCAGGGAGCTGCTCCTCTCCTGCCAGCTACCTTGAGTGCGGTCTATGCGGGTCTGAGGGTGCCTTTTCCTGACAGTTTTCCTGTCAATAAGAGCACAAAGATTTTTAAAAGTAAACTTCCCTATGCCACAAAGGAGCAGAACTTGACACCTCAAGAATGTCACACATGCTCATAAAAGACTGTAGCACAGTCGCAGCAAGCACAAGGGCTGAACTCGTTGTGGGGCCTGAAGGCCTGTGTCTGTCACCCTGCCTACCCGAGAGGGAGGCAGATGGCAAGTTCTAGTTAGCCTGGGTAATCAGCAAGATCCTGTCTCAGCTTTATCAGTATTGAAATACTTGCTCCTCAAAACAAGAAAGAGACATTTACTCTTTACCCAAACCTAGGAAGAGGTGGAAAACCTGGTACTGGCAATTAGGTGAACAAGAGCGGATGTGGGAGCTACGTCCCGCGCCTTCCATCCTCTCCCATCGTTCCCTTCGGCAGCTCGTCAAGGCCCCAGCAGCCAGCATGGTGCCCCAGGTGGAAAGCAAAGTCTACCTCCCTCCAGCAAGCCCGGCTGCTGCAGCAGACAGACTCGTAGTAGCTGATCTCTCAGCCTCCAGTGCGGGCCTTGCAGCGTGATCAAGCCTTCCTTTCATTCCCTGTCTGAAACATATTCCAACGTGTTGTTCCTTGCAGTAGGTGTGGACGACTGTCGGGATGTTGCTGCAGATTAGGAAGCCAAGTGCGCGCCAACCTCCTGGTATTTTAAGGATGGGGAGAAGATGAGTGAGTTTTCTGGTGCGACTAAAGAGAAACTTGAAGTCACCATCAGTGAGTTAGTCTAACTGTTTTCTGAAGAATGTAACTATCAGCCGTTTAAAACTTTTAATTCTTTAAATTACAAAAAAATAAGTATGGGGCAAGCCAAATAGATCAGTAGATTAAAGCACCTATAAGGAGGCACAGGGACCGGGAGGGAGTTCAATCCCCAGGCCTGCCATGCCGGCCCCGCCCCTGGGGCATGCTGAGATGGCAATTGCGACTGGGCGTGGTGGTGCACGCCTGTAATCCCAGCTCTTGGGAGGTTGTGAACAAGTGGATCACTAGGAGTCCGACCTAGTAGTGCCACCCAGAGCATCCGGTAGAGCCTTCCATAAAAATACCACAACAACAATAACAAAAAAGTATGGAAACTATATACCCAACTGCCATTTGATTATAAATGTCAATAAAATATTAATTGTAAAAAAAGAAAAGAGTAGATGTGGTGCACAATTTAAACACACACACACACACACACACACACACATTCCTCCCACGTAGACAGGCAATATATTACTGCAATTTATTCCCACAAGCAGGGGAGAATTAGTATTTTTCCTATTTGATAGATCAGGAAATCAGGGCTCAAAAAAGTGAGACAATGTACGAAAACCCACAGTGTGACCCTGTAATTTTCATGCTGCTGACAATGTCGTGCTCATCGGCTACATTACTGCATCTTTAATGTGAAATAATTAAAAAGGAGGAGAAGCATTTTACATGGAAAGAACACAATGAAGACTTTTGCTTTCCTATTTCGAGTTTCAAGCTCTTTGTAGCTCTCACAGCTTTTGCGCAGCCCGTGGTTCCCTTCCCTCCATGACGTCACCAGCCCGGGTGCGTTTCCCTTCATAGCTGAGGCCTGCCGGAGCCCACGCCACTTTGGCTTCCCGTGGTCCTTGCTGTCACATTCCGTAATTTGCACTTTTCCTGCAATGACTTTTTATTTCTGGTAAAAAGAGCAGCATCTATTTTATACTCTCAAATCACACAGACTCACATTTTTGAGGAGTTCGCAGTTCCCTAATAGGGTATGTTTGATGGAAAGGTAACACATTTAAAATAGTTCTTTTATGTTTACTAATTGGCCTTAGCCAAAGTTGTGCTTAATAATAATCACATAATTTTAATATACAAAAAGTAAATCTATTCTCTTGACAAATCTGAAGCCCTATGTTCACAAGATAAAAAGTGTAACAGATTCACAGAGGAAGACAGTAGCTTTTTTAGAAAAAGAAAACTGCATATATTTGCTTCCTGGGGAATACTTATAATAAATAACTATGAATATAAGATTTTCAAATAATACTTTATATAATTTTTTTCTTCAAGTGCTTAAGATCTGTGAATAAAAACTAGCTTTGAAATTTCCTCTTCAAAATGGTTTCATTTTTCTTTTCTTTTTCTGTACTTTGGTTCCCAAATTCAGGTTTTTCCCTGCATTCGTAATTCCTGTTTTCTGAAGTTTACCACTTGGAGCTGAAACTGCATTTAGGCATATCTCTGCTGAATGCATGAAATCCCTAAGTACTATGTAATTTTCTTTTGAAAACTTGAATATTTCTTCAAACACTGAAGTTCAAAAGTAACTGAAGACTTATGAATATTCTGTCTTTAGCAAGTAAAAACAAAGTGGTTGGGGGGGGGTGTCCCATAAATCAATAGAGTGCATCTGGGATCAAAGGCCAAACAGTAACAGCTTGGCAGAAAAATATGATTCAAGCAAAGAGGGCAGACTGGCAGAAGAGAAATGCAATTTGGTGCTCAATATTTTAGCTCTAAGAAACAACAGTTTTAACACTGTTCAAGTCTTTTTTTTTTTCTGTCACCAGAGATTGAACTCAGGACCCTGCGCCTTCTAGGCAAGCGCTTATTCTACTGAGCTATCTCCCCAGCCCCAAACACCATATAATTCTTATGTTTTCCCTTTAGTTAAGTACACATTTGCAACTTATTCTGAGTTAATTTATTTTATCCAACCTTCTTTTAAGATGCTAAACAATCTTTGTTCAACTATTTGTGTATGTTAATATGTAAATATATTCATTTTTAAATTGCATAAT
>PVKN010036977.1:0-11344 GCA_004027915.1 Capromys pilorides
AGGTCTGTTAAAATTCAGCAGCAAATCCATTGGGTCCTGGGCTTTTCTTAACAAGGATTTTATTACTGCCTCAATTTTATTGCCTGCTTTTGGTCTATTCAGGAGTTTTGCATCTTCTTGGTTCCATTTTGGTAACATATCTCTAGAAACTTATCCACTTGTTCTAGGCTCTCCAGTACATTGGGAATATAGGTTTTTGAAGTTTTTTTATAGTTCTCTAGTTTCACTGTTGTCCACTATTGTTTTCCCTTTTGGAAGTCTAATAACATTGATGCGGATATTTTCTTTCTTTCTTTCAGTAAGTTTGGCTACAGATTTATCTATGTTAATTAACCTTTCAAACAACAAACTTTTTTTTGAATTGGAAATTTATTTTATTTTTTAATAAGAAATAACAATATGATAGTTTCAAAATACATTAGTAGTGCATTCACAATAATTGATACATTGAATATTGTTGTCCTCATAGTAGTTATACAGAGCACAGGGTGTAGACCTGATAAATTTTCTAATCTATATTAGTAGAGGAGGAAAAAAAAAGAAAAAGAAAACAAAAACAAATTTTTTTTCTTCTCTTTGTACAAAGAGGGAGTAGCTGTATACATAGTCCAATGTTCCATAATTACAGTGGGATGCCGGTGAAACTGGCAATGTTGGAGGTTGTTGGTATAAACTTTTTGACTCATTCGCCTGCCCTTCTAAAGTATGTCCTGGATTTAAAACCAAGTTCCATTCTGGAAGAATATTCTGTAAGTCAGGGTTGCTCACAAGTTTCACAAAGCAAGTCAGTCTCTCTCTCTCTCTCTCTCTCTCTCTCTCTCTCTCTCTCTCCCTCAATCTACGTATTTGGTGCAGGGTCTCACTATGCAGCTTGGACTGGTGGTAATCCTCCCATTTTCAGCCTCCCCAGGGCTGGGATTACAGGTGTGCACGACCGTGCCCAGATGGTGGGGCTGGCACTGTATGCAGTCTGTGGGTTTGAACCCCAGTCCCTGTGCTTGCCTAAGTAGGTGCTTAGCCCACTGAGCTATCTCGCTGGCCCTAGTCATACCTGTGTTTGACACGAATATACAATGTAAAACAAAAAACTGAATCCACACACAAAAATGCTGTAAATAAACTAGTTTTTACTTCTACAGTCATCTTTAAGTTCTGATACAGTGCAGTGCAACTGTAAGTAAACTATTTTTGCTTTTACAGATACTTTAACTGGGGGTATGGCTTTTTGACGATTTATTCACATTGACAAATGTTCATAATTTGAGGTCTGTGTATCTGGGCATTGAAATTTGAAAGTTCGTAAGTCGAGGTCTTACTATATTATTTTTAGTCTGAATTTCATTAATTTCGGTTCTGATCTCTATTATGTCCTTCTTTGCACAAGTTTTCGATTCAGATTCCTCTTGTTTTTCTAGGGTTTTTAGGCACAGCATTGGGTTATTTTTTTGTAATTCCTCTATGTTCCTGATGTGGCCACTCACGGCTATAAACTTCCCTCTTAGGGCTGCTTCCTGGAGCCCCATAGGGTTTAGGTTATTGTACTGCTGTCATCATTTGGTTCTAGGAAAGGTTTATTTCTTCCTTAAATTCTTCTGTGACCTATTGATTATTCGAGAATACATTATTCGATCTTCTTGTATTTGCCTAGAAGCAGTGATTTCTTTTACTGTTAATTTCAACTTCCACTGGGAGAAGATCTGATAGCACACATGACATCATTCTAAATCTTTTGTATTTACTTAAACATTCTATATGATCCATGGTATATTTTGGAGAAATCTCCACCTGCTGTGGAGAACAATGTGGACAGAGCACTGTACATATCTTTTAAGTCCATCTATTGAGTGGTGTAGTTCAACTCTGATACTTCTTTACTTATTTTTTGGTCTGTTTAACCTCTTTTTGTGAGAGTGAAGTGTTAAGGCCCTCCGCTATGATTATGTTGATGCTCATCTGACCTTTACATCCAGTAGTGACAAGATTGAGTACACTACCATTCTTGTATATTTACTGTTGTTATCTCTTCCTGGTGAATTGTTCCTTTGACCAGTGTATCGTGCCCTTCGCTGTCTTTTCTGATCAGTTTTGGCTTGAAGTCTACTTTGTTTAAAGACAAACAAATACTCCTGTTTGCTTTTAAGTGCCTGTTGGGTGGAGGATCATCTTCCATTCTTTCACACTCAGTCTATGTGTTTCTTTATAGATGAGATGAATCTCTCACAGGGATAATAGCATTGGCTATTTATAATCTGTTTTTTATTCATATGGTATAGGGTCTCACTGTGCAGCTCAAACTGTTGGAGATCATCTGGTCTCAGCCTCCCCAGCACTGGAACTACAGGTGTGTGCCACCACACCAGCTTCCAAGGCCAGCACAGCATTAGATACTGGGGTCCAAACCAGGTCCTTGCTCTTGCCAGGCTGGTGCTTAGAGAGCTGAACTATCTCCCAACCCCCTGAGTTTTGTTTTGGATCCAGTCTATTTGTGTCTTTTAATTGTGAAGTTAAGACCATTTATATTGAGTGTTACTACTGAAAGATACTGGCCAGGTTCTGTGATTTTATTTTTTTCTGCTGTTGACTTCTTTATTTTGCTCTTTTGCTTCCCTGTCTGGCCTGAATGCAGTCTTTACTCTAGGAGTTTGCTGGGGTTGCTTGCGTTTTCTCCTCCGAGTGCTTCTACAACCCTGCCTTGCTGGTCCTGAGTACCTTAAGGTACTCTGTCATGGCAAATGTTTATTTCTCCATTGATTTAGAAAAGTGGTTTGTGAGATACAGTAATATTGGTTGAAAGTTGCTTTCTTTTGGGGCAAGTGAAAACATTTGCCCCAAGCTAACTTGGAATTTGAGATGTGTTGAGAAATTATTGTTATTCTGATAAACTTGCTTTTATAAGTTAATGTTTTTCTTAATGTCTTTCTATAATAGTTTTTGGCATTCTGTCCTTGCATTGTATTTCCAGGATTTTCATTACAATGTATTGTGAAGTTCTTGTCTGGGGACCTCTGGGTGTCATCTGCCTGAAAATTGAATTCTTTTCCCTGACCTGGAAAATTTTGGTCCATCAATTGTTTATATCATTTGTGTCATCTTCTAATCTTTTTTCTTGACTCCTAAAATTCCTAGGCTAGATTTTTGAGTTCTGTAGTAGTTATTGAGCCCAACAAAAATAGTATCTCTGTGTGTGTGTGTGTGTGTGTGTGTGTGTATGTGTGTGTGTGTGTGTGTGTGTGCAAGGTCTCACTACACAGCTCAGACTCACAGTGATCCTCCTGCTCTTGGCCTCTCCAGCACTGGATTGCAAATGGGCGCAACCATGTTCACACTCAATTGCCTGCTCAGCATGCCTGGGGTTGGGTCTGGTGTGGCCTGTGGTTAGAAATAGTATCTTTAAAGTGAGGAGCAATACAAAAATGCCCATTATCTCTCTTAAGGACAAGAATACATAATTAAGTATGTACATATTTATATGATATATAAAATAAATTGTGTAATCATTCACTCACTGAGATGCCATTCACAGGTTAAAACAAATGCACCGGACTGGCTTTTCATCAGCACATACATACATGCCTTAAGCATCTACAAAGTATTAGGAGCCCAAGGATGTTGCATGATGGGACACCGGTGATATAAAATTGGACAGCTTGGAAAGTGCTATGACACATTATTCATGAACAACTGCATTTTTCAGTATAAGAAAAAGCCATACCATCATTTTTTTCCTAGAAGAAAGAGGGAAGAAATAAGAAAAATGAGGGCTACAAGAAGGTCCTTATTGATAAAATAAAAGAATTGAAAGGAAATAAGCCAGAATGTGTTAAACCTGGGTGCAAGATGGACTCTCCTTCATTCTTGTCTTCAGTTTCCAACTGGTGCACCTATTTGATAAGTTTGAGAACTCAAGAATGACTTGTGTCCCTGCGGTTCCCACGTGGCGAGGCCTAGAAGGCCGAGAGCCGCTCTGGCTGTTGCCTCGCGCCCTGTGGGTGGCGGCCGGAGCCAAGGCTGCAGCCCTGCCGATTCCAGTGCTGTGTGGGAGTCTGGCTTGGGTGCCCATCTCCTAACCCACCAGCTCCGCACTGAGGCCCCTTACTGTCCCCGACCCTCGCTGCCCTTACAGAGCCCTGTGACAGCTCTCCTAGGTGGAAAGAGAGCATCCATCTTGCTGGCTCATCCCCCAATGGGAATGTAGAATAAAACCTGACTGCCTAGGGTGCCCAGTGCTACCCTAGCTCTGCACCATGTGCCGTGTGGATCAGCTCTCTCCCTTCCTATTAGCCAACACAGGGCCATTTGCTCCGAGATTGGATCACATTTCCCTAACGGTCAAAGCTGGAGAAGCTTTATTAGTGATCTCTGTGCTTGAAAGTAGCCACATCCTACCTCTGCACACTTCCCAGCCCTGCTCCTGCCTACCCTGGATGCATACTGATCCCTGTCTGCGTCCCGTGTTCCCGGAGACCGGGGCCCCACCGCTTCTCCCTCCCGTCAGCCAAGTGACAAGAGGAGGGCAGAGAAGGCAAGCGGACTTGTAGAAACACTTGCACTTGACTGGTCCGGCTACATGATGTGGGACTCAGTGTAAAAATGTTGGCACTCACTGTGCACAAATCAACTGTGGGCAGCTGTGTCGCTGCATAGGCCACACACCTGTGGAGCTGGACCCGGCACCAGGTGAGCCTTCTTAGCCGCCCACCCACCAGCCAGAAGACTGGAGGGATAAGTCTCTGCTTCCTCTTCTGTCACACTCACTTCATTGACAGGGGATGGGTGGCTGTGACAATATCCATTACCTTTATTTCTGGGGTGATCACAACAAGAAAGTTGTTAAAATTGGTAGATTTCCCAGAGTTGGAGGCAGCTCTGATACATGGCTTATTTACTTTGTACTAGCAGCTACAAAGGGGCTTGAACACTTTATGTCACTGAACACTATAGAAGCTTTGCACGCGCACCGATACGTTACTACGGCAAAGCCAAATTCCTTGACTCACCCCTGGAAGCGAATGCTCTAGAGCTAAGGGTTGGTGCGCGCCACAGGCTTTGTCGTTGTGGGCCGCAAGTTAGAGGGAGCTGGGCCTCCTCTGCAAAGACAGTCCTAGGAAACCCGTGTGCACAGGGCAGTTATAGAAAAGGAAGAGAGAGGCTGGGGCCATGACCAGGCCTTACATGTGGGTGGGGACTGCCATTCAGGGAATGTGCCTCACGCCCCTCACTCCCGGAGCACTTCACTTCATCTTGTGGGGTTCATTCCTCTAATTCTTTAGACAAACACATTGCTTTTCTGGAAGTTGAACCTCACAGCAGTTGACAGGATTTGATGAGGTGTTTGGTGGGGCTGAAGCATAAGGTAGGAGCGTGGTGCGTTCTGAGGCCGACCGAAGGTCATCAGAGGTTCTGGGTTCTGTAAATCAAAGGAAAAATTATTTAGCAGTTAACAACTTACTCATTTTATGGGACTTTTCATTAGAATTTAAAATAGGAGGTGAAGTAACTTTGCAAATGACAACTCCTGAGGGAATGGCCAATGTTGCATTATTATCCTCCGTTTAAAATATAAAGAATCTAAGATTATACAATCAATAAGGTTTTGAACATAGTTATACTTCACTGGAAGTTCTGTTCTCTGATTCCCTTTCCGAAAGAAGAAATTATGTTTTCTTGTTTAAGAATATGCTCAATCCATGGTAAAACAATGCTAAACAATATTGAATAATGACTCACTCTTCAGAGGACTTAGATACTGCAAAAGAACCACAGGAATCAAGAATTTCCAGAAGTCTGTAAAATTCTCTTCAGAACATGGCACTTGCATGTATATGAACAAACCATAGGGAAGACTTCAGGATCATTCAGGGGTCTTGTGTCCCTTCTGGCACACCATAGACTGCCCTGCCCACCTGTTCATGGTCACATGATTTGCTTTACCTAGTAGAATGCTAATCAGAAGTACTATGTGTCACTCAAAGAAAGAGGCTTTAGGACCCTATAGCCTCTGCTACACTATCTTTCCCTGTGTTGGGGGACAAGCAGTGCCCCAGACAGCCATTACTCTGTCATCTGGGTCCCAAAGTGACAATAAGCATAAAGCCCCCAGGTGGGCTGGGCAGAGGCATAGAACTGAGACAGGAGACTGAGGGGAGGGAATGAAACTCGCAACGGAAAGCTACCTGGGATGAGCTTGGGCTCTCTAAAGGAACAAGTGTGGTTCAGTGAGAATATATTTATTTACTGAAGGAAAGAAAGCTTCTGTCCAAGAGAGGGACAGAAGGGGACCCGAGCAGGTTGCCCAGGAGTTTGCCTTTCTCTCCCTCAGCCCTAAGGTCTCGCTGTCACATTGGATGTTGACAGTGAGTTCCTGCCACTGCGCTCCTCATTGCATGGCAGGGAGGACTTTGCCTTCTGCTTTTACTTGGCCTAAACTCACGCTGAGCAGCCCTTTTCTTTTCCTGCCTGTAAAAAAACTTTGCTGTGCTTGTGCTTGTCTTGACTAAGGATAGAAGGTCCTAGAAGCCACCTTCAGAAGGAGACTCCAGCAACCCAAGAACCAGGACCAGGAGTAGCGGGAGATGGTCCTTTGCTGTTAGAAGACATCGAAGGTCTGGTAGTCACTCGTTGCTGCAGCGTAGCCTGCCCCACCCTGATTCATATGTCCGGAACTGGAGCCAAGTCCAGTATTATCGCTTAGAACAGCAGAAAGTTACCTTGCTGCATGCAGACAGACCAGAAATACCGATGTGCTTTGGCAACTCTGCCTACATTTGATGTACTAAATATGAAACTAAACGAGGGGCCACTGCTCAAAATGCTTTGTAAATTGCAGTCCACCTAGTGCTTACTCCTAAGGCAGATGCTTTTATCTTATTTTAGAGAAAACTAAGAACAGAGAAGTTGAAAACTTTGCCCAAGGCCACGTAGCTAATATGAGGGGAGGCTGGTATTTGAAGCCCAGTGCCTGGCTCCAAATGTCCCTCTCTAACTCTAGAGCTCTATTTTCAATATAGGTAGCACAATCGGGACTACCGGCCTGCTCCCCTCCATCACCTGAACCTGGGCAAAGCCACAGGGGCAGATCCCTGCTACCTCCACCTGTGTCCTGAGGCCTATAACCAAGAGGCAGAAATAAGCAAAACAAAGACCCCTGAGACTGCCCTGGAAAATCCCCAAACATGAAAGTACAGAGTCTCTGGCATGACCTATAGAAACCTTGCTTCACCTGGAGCTCATTGAAGTTTCCACATATGGACTGCATCTCATCCAGCTTATTATAACACAAGGAACTATGGGAAAGGGCATGTGCCATAGACACAGCTGAAGTGACGCAGCCTCCTGTGGATCACGCTGCCAAGCATGCCCTGGAAGGCCCGGCAAGAGGCTCCCTGGCCTGCTCAGCACCTGGGCAGTCCTCCTCTCTTCACTCTGCACATACTGTCAGCTGCCCACACTTGGCCACTGTTTCCTCAGAGTCCCATGATATTTCCAATTCCTTGTTTGTTGTGCCCAAGAACTAAGGACCTCGTCACCCATGAAAACACTTCATCTGTGAAATTCAAACTTTGAACCAATGCAGGGAGGACTAAGCAGGCTCCCGAGTGTAGAACGGTTGCACACCTCCTCATGCCAGCAGCAGCAGTGCTCTGACTCCTCTGGGAAGCTTTCTCCTCCACTGTCAGCCATGGTCCCCTGAAGGGCCTCGTCACCAGCTGTGCTCTCAGGGTACATATGTACCCAGCCACCTTCTCTTTGGACTGGGCTGCATGCTGCCCTCAGTGTGTGAAGAAGCTGGCTGGGGTTTCTGCAGAGATGAAGGTTTCTCTACCATAGTGATTGGCAGAATGTGGCTGCAGCCACCCGCAAGCTCTGAGGGGCAAGGCTAAAACTCATGAAGGCCAAAATAGAGCCAGGCCACAGGCAGCAAAGCCAAGAGCCAGGTGCCACCATCACACTTGGAGTCCCAGGTCAGGACAACTGAAGGCAGCTGCACCAGCGGATCACTGCAGGCCATGAAGCTACTGACTCTTGCTTTCCCCTCAACCCATCTTGAGTAGGCTTTTCTATTACTTATAGCAAAAACTATAAAAATGTAAACAAAACAAACAGGAAGAGCAACCCTAAAATACACAATGACCATTGCTGCTCAGAGGGCGATGTCTAGCTGGCTTTCCAGCAGTGGTGCCATTTCTAACTATCAAATAGCTATAGTAATAACAGCAGGTCTAATTCTTTAACTCTGGGGAAATCTCTAACAGTATTTAACTGCAGGGGAAGGCACCTATGAATCTTAAATAACTTGTTATACTTACTTCTTAGGCTAAGAATCCTTTCCATCTTGCATCTTCTGTCACTGTTAGCTGCTATTGACATGCACAGGGTGCTGCTCAGTGCTGCTGGGTAGTTTGTTGGACTTATTTCTTAAGATGGATAAAATTACTTCTGTTCTACCATTAGACTGGGCCTAGAAGCTGTAATTCTGGGGATCTTTTTATGGCAGAAATGATACAATTACTTGCTGACTGAATGACCACACAGCCCCAGGATTTGGTAACGCTTTGAGGTCTTTTAAATTGTATTTGTTATAACAGAATTTACATGCATTTGAAAATAAAGCACATGTGTGTGTGTGTGTGTGTGTGTTGGCTCAGCTCTCACTAATTGGCTCATCCTGCATGTGGACACTGGGTTGCGTCAAATACCTCTGTTACATTTCCTCCCCAGTTGGGAAGACCAATTTCTTTCTAAGATTTTCATCTAGTATTCTGGTGGAACTTGGGTAGTCTACTATAAGGGTTGGAAGGCTTTCTCTCCAAAGGGCCAGGTAGTCACTATCTAGGCTGGTTATTCTCTTCTGGTGCTATGACACATCAGCAACTTCAGGCACCACATGAATGAATGAATGAATGAATGACCATGACCATGTGCCAGGGAATGCTTATTTACAGAAACAGGAGGTTGGCTGAGGTTGGCCTATAAGCTGTGATGTGTCTGCACCCATCTACAAGAATGATGCTTTACTCTTTCATATGTGCTAAGCAATACTTAATGCTTATGGAATTTTTGTTCTCTTGGTTGAGTAGTGGCCAGACCATTGGATTTGGGGGAGAAGCAAACATCTTGAATTATCTTTCAACCCTCTGCCATTAGATATAATTATTAATCGTTGTTAAATGAGAGAAAGTATGAAATAATAATTCAGTAAGAATGAATAGGTATCGGGTACTATATTGTCCAGTTATATGAAATTATTTAGTTACCACTGAAAGCTTAGGAAAGATAAATGCTTAGAAATAGAAGAAATGGGACTGGGGAGATAGCTCAGCAATCTAAGCACCTACCTTGCAAGCACAAGCACTCAAGTTCAATCCCCAGTCCCACATGCTGTGCTGGTCCCCAGACCCCAGATGCAGTGTGAGGGCCCTGGAACCAGGCATGTTGGTACATACCTGTAATTCCAGCACTGGGGAGGCTAAAAGTGGAGGATCACTATGAGTCTGAACTGCATAGTGAGGTCCTATATCAAATAAATACAATTAAACAATTTTTAAAGAAATAGAAGAAGCTAGAGAGAAAATCCTTATAGGTACAAGGATGTTCACAGTGCTGCACATGGGCTTGGGGACAGATGGATTTGGTTTCAAGTCCTGGTTTCACCCTATATTCTGTGACCTTGGCTAGATTTCGTGCCTCTCTGACTGTTCATTTCCTTGTTTATAATGGAAAATATAAAAGGATATGATGAAGTTGCAGTGAAGTTGCAGCTTATAATATTACCTACATTTTGAAAATGCTTACAGGCTTACTGAAGTAAACAAGAAAGCATAGGGCTCTGGGACACTATAAATGCTCAGTGGTTGTGAACCCTGCCATGGCTTACACGTGGTGAGAAGGCCATGTGCTGGATATCACACTGCAGTATGGGGGTGGGGCTAGGACCTGTACCCTGACCCAGGAAAATTCAACACTCATGAACTCTGCCATTTACTGACTCCCAGCTATCAGTCTGAGGTAACAATTGCTCAATGTATTAAAATAGGAAGTTTCTGGACTCAGCCCCCTGGGTGAGTCACCTTCACTGGGCCAGGGGAGTGCAATGTGCCTTTCTGGAAGTAACTGTGACGTGGCCAGCATACCTCATGGCTGACACTGCCACGGCACACTCCACTTGGCTTTCGTCCACAGGCAAACATCATGGGAGACGTGCTTGACCTCCCAAGCCTGGTTCAGATTTGCTGCTGCATTGCACAACAACCATAAAATGCGATCTGACCCTCAGGCTCCCTGGAATCTCTCCATTACCTCAGAGAGTCTGGCCATAGAAAGGACATGAGGGTGCAGATGGTCAGCCTCCCACAACCACTCTGCTGAGAGTCAGATCAGGTCAGGGACACTCAACTCTACCTCATGCTCTGCTTTGTGAAGGAAAATCTCAAGGAGGTGACTGAGTTTCTGAGTCTTAGAGTTAGAGAATATAGAGGGGACAGGTGAGTGGTGCCCTCACTTTGCTGATGTGGAGATGGAGGCCCAAGGGAGTTCACAGTGAGCTCAGACCACAAGCCCACGCCTTCCCAGCTCCTCTTTCCCACCTCACATTTAATTTAGAGCTGAGAATGGGGTCGCAGTAGCATTGAGCCATGAAGTAGCCAAGGGAAATGCTGAAGAAGAAGGTAAGGCCAGTACACCTTGGAGCCCACTTTTCCAGCAAGCCCTAAGGCACCAGGTAACCAAGGAGACAGCTGGGACAGGGGGAGGGGCTTCCCAGGAGCCTTTTCCGAGTTAGAGGTAGCCCAGGTCTGATGTAATGGGAAGGCAATGCAGAACACACACAGTGGCTCCAAGGCATGCGCCCAGGACCCCTGCCCAGTCGCCTACCATGATCACCATAGCACTGACCACACAGCCCACGCCCCTGGGCAGCAGGACAGTTCCTCTGCTGATTTAGAGATTCCACCACCTGATGGAATTCTGCCTGACCTTAGGCCAAACCTCAGTCTCACCCCCAGCCTCAGGGCCCGAAGCTCTCAGCACCAAGCCCAGGGCACCCCCTGCAGAGGGGGTCCTGTCCTTTCTCTTTCAGGTCAGTCATGGAGCCTGCTGCCACCCTTGAGTGTCCTCTCAGTTCTTCATTTAGGATGTCAAGAACTTGCATGGGAGCCTCAATGGGGTTACAGGGACACCAAAAGTTAAGTCTGCCAGATTCAGCAAATAAGAGACCCAAGGTGCCCAATTAAACTTAAATTTCAGGTGAATAATAAATATCTTGAAAAATATAACCGTGTTCCACACAGTGTTGGGACAATGTTTGCCATGTGTTTTTTACTAGAGTTACCTTTCATTAGACTCACAT
>PVKN010036978.1:0-11348 GCA_004027915.1 Capromys pilorides
CCTAAATTTGTAAATTTAGAAAGCTCCCCACATTTTCGGAAATGGACAAGTTCCCCCAAAATAGGCGCACTGACACCGCTCGCTGCTTACCCCAGAGGAGCAAAAGCTGAGAATAGGACAATGCAGTGAAACCTTCCCTCTGAGCCCTTAAAAATCTCACAGCACAGCTGGGAATGGTGGTGCACTCGTGTAATCCCAGCACTTGGGAGGCTGAGGCAGGAGGATCATTGCAAGTTTAAGATCAGCCTGGGCTACAAAAGTGAGCTCAAGGCCAGCCTGAATTGCACAGAGAGACCCTCAAAAAGGGGTCTCAAGGTCTCAAAAAGACAAAAAAAATAAAAAAATAAAATAAAAAAAATAAAACCCTCACAGTACAGCCAGGTGAGGTGGCACACGCCTGTAATCCCAGCACTTGGGAGGCTGTGGCAGGAGGATCGATGTAAGTTCAAGACCAGCCAGTCTGGACTGCAAAAGTGAGCTCAAGGCCGGCCTGAACTGCATAGTGAGACCCTGTCTCAAAAAGACAATAAATAAATAAATTAATTTGATTTAATTAAGCCTCACAGAACAGGGGCTGGCAAGGTAGCTCAGTGGTCTAAAGCACCTCCTCGGGCTGGGGAGATAGCTCAGTAGAATAAGTGCTTGCCTGGCAAGTGCAGGGTCCTGAGTTCAATCCCTAGTACCATCAAAAAAAAAAAGCCCCTGGCAAGGCAAGTTTAGGTAACCGCAGGAACCCTGGGCACCACATGCTGCACCAGCTCCACCCCCAGGACAAGCTGAGCTGGCCATAACATAAAGTTTAAGACACACTAAAGCATGTGAGATTAGCCAAATCTGGCCAGATTATTAAAAAAAAAAAAAAAAAAAATCTCACAGCACAGACCACAATTTACAAGTTCCTGTCTTTTTTTTTTTTTTTTAAAGTTTAACTTTTAATCAGGCAAACATCTTGCGTAGACCCTGAGCCAGCCCTGCATCCTGTTTCTTCCCTTCAATGACCACCTTCCCCAGCTCCTCCTGGGCTGCGCGGTTTTGGGGATCTACCGCCAGCACCTTCTTGAGATCAGCGGTTGCTTTTTCCAGGTTCCCAAGGGCAGCCTGGGCAACCCCTCTTCGGTATAAGGCCTTTAAGTGGCCGGGCTCCCGCTCCAGTACCCGGTCACAGTTTTGGGCTGCCAGCCGGGGCTGCCCTAGCAGCAACTGACAGGCAGCGAGATTGGCATGAAGGACAGTTCGTTCTGGAGGGCCAGGAGGCGGTAAAGTCAACAGCAGCCGAAGAGCCCGTCCATAGCATCGGGCAGCCCCTGCGGGGTTCCCAGCTCGAAAGAGTTCCGTGCCCCTTGCACGTTCTTCCCTGGCTAAGGCCTCCTTTTCGCTGGTCTCCAGCTCCCAGGAATCCCGGCCCTGAGTGAAGGAGTCCAGCGTGAGCCGGACAGGAGGTCCAGAGTGCCCAGGGAGCTGAAGCTCCGCTTCCTCACCTTGACGCATGGACTCCAGGCATTTCTCTAGAAGTTCCCCCCAGTTTTCATCCCTCCATGGCCCTACTCCAACAGTTAGCTCTGTCCAGCCCTCGGGCAACTCTGACCCAAAAGGAAATCCAAACGCCAGAATCCGGCAGCGGGAGCCTAGCTTGGGTTTGTCCAAGCCATGACCACGACTTATGATCCTCTTGACAAAGCTCCCATCGGGACAGTACCAGACATCGGAAGCATGAGCAAGGGACCCTGGCTTCTCACAAGCTGACTCGTGAGATTTCTCAGAGTCCCCTCCAAGTACAGCCACTGATTTTGCAGTGTCGTGAGGATCCTCTGTACTTCGACTGGCCGGGCCAGGGCTCACTCCCTGCTCAAATGTTTCAGCAGGAGGATCTCCGGACTGCCGCCGAAACTGGGCGGTTGAATCAAGGGTCTCCCGAGAGTCCTTTTCCCACTGTTGCTGCGGTTGAGAGATGTCCTTCTGTCTCGGTGGACTGACTGGTGTGGTCTCCATTTGGCTACCTAGTCCCTTTCGACGTGGATGATCAGAAGAGGTTTGGTCAGAAAAAGGATGGGTTAAATTTAGGTCAGCACCTGAAAAACCAAAAACAATGCTAATTAATATTCTTAGCTCTCACCCCCTCCTCCAAAAATCTGTTTCTCAAGCCCGGGTTCCACCCAGATCTAATTTGAAACTATAAAACTCCACAAATCCCCACAGTTTAGGTGACCACCCCAACTACGGACACCTGATCGGGTCAAAAACTACCTGTGCGGCCAAAGAGCCTAGCACAGTGGCAAGAGCTGAAGGATTCGAATCACCTTTGCTTCCGAAGCTACGTGCTTACTGAATATTGTCTTCCGAGTCTTGTCACAGATGCGGAAGACTGCTCACAGATGAGAGCAGCTGGTGCAGAAACACTGACAACTGAGCCTGGAGCCCGCGAGACAGCGAAGCTAGTCAAATTCTTGATGGCCAATCAGAGAGAGGAAAGACTCGTTTGGCCCGCCTACAGGGCGTGACATCATTTCCTCCGCAACAGCCACGCTCCAGGCCTTAGCAACCGAGCTAACCCTTAGCATTCAAACTAGGCCAGTTGAACTGGTCCCGCTGGCCAGTTCCCTCGGCGTTGGAGAAGTCCTGAAGACTGAAAGCCCGGCTGATGAGGAGAGAGTGAAGAAGGGCGGCGCCAGCGTTCCTTTTATCAGCCGAGCTCAGTCCCTTCTCCGCCGTCACCCCAAGTTCTGAGATCCTAGGAGAGGTCAACCCCTTCGCTCATTCAGACCTTAGCTCTCTGGCTGTTAACTCCCTCCAGCCCCGTTCTGCTGGGCGACCCTCCGAGGCTTCTCATCACCTCTCTCCTCACGGCCATCACTGGCTTGCAAGTCCCCCTTCTCGGTCCCAGTGCTTTTCCCACTCAAATGGGCATACAGCACCCAAGGAAGCAGTCCAGCTGCAGGTCCGGATTTGAAAGCTCGAGGTGGAGCCTGTAGCTCTTCCTTTCAAGTAGGTCCTGCGCGATGCTAGTGCCGCTGGGCAGGGTCTAGAATCGCCTCCTGCCGCGGTCTTCCCCTCTCCCTGCCTGCGCCCACTCCGTTTGTCCTACGTTTCACAGGTGTAACCTGCTCTACCGACTGTCTGGGTGGAAAACGAGTTCCCCTCCTAATAGGAAGCGTAGTTTCCTTCTGTCATTCTGCCTTGCCTGGTCAGCTACCTGCATAGGCTGGGCCACCACAGCTCAAGTCCTTTCTCACTTTGGCTTTCCTTCAGTTTTCTTTCTTACTGTACCACTGTACAAGAGCCATGACTCCAGGACAGCCGGCGCTGAGGGCAGTATGGAAGCCAGCACAGGAAAAAAAAAAAAGAAGAGCAAGGCCCTGGATCAAAACCACCAACAACAAAATCTCTCTCCCTGTATTGTATTAAGCTATAGTCATTAACCTGGGCTTTTTATTTTATTTGTTTAACTGACTTCTTTTTTTTTGCGGGACCAGGGTTCGAACTCACCACCTTGCACTTGCCCAGCAGGTTGTTTTTTTTTTTTTTAGGTCTTATTTCTGGGCGCATGCCTGTAATCCCAGCACTTGGGAGGCTAACACAGGAGTCAGGCCATGGCTCTTCAAACAGAAAAATCAGTAGTTACAGTCGGATGAATAGAAGTGTGAGATACTATGAACGCCAGCGATGCAGGATGCTGGAATTTCACCTTGGGCTGAGACATTTTTTGCTTAAAAAATGAGTTGTAGTGGCTGGGGACATAATAGCTCAGTAGAATAAGTGCTTGCCTGGCAAGTGCAAGGTCCTGAGTTCAATCCTTGATACCACAAAAATAAATAAATATAAATAAATAAAATAAAATAAAAAATGAGTTGTAGCCAAGAACACATTTGTCGGCCCCTGTACTAAGAAAATTGAATTAGTCACTCTGTTTAGGGGATCCTTTACTGCTACTGCGTCCATGAATGCAATGCCAACACAGGCACTGAAACTTCTAAAAACAAAGTAATCATAGCAAAAGTACCTTCATTTATTTGTTGTTTGCAAGAGCACAAATGCACTTTTATTTTCCATTAGCTTAAGTTCTTGAGGGGTGCAGCATCCCACGGATTCGGTGTCGGATGGCCTCAGCAGGAAGGCTGCTTCGGAACTTGGCATGAGCCGTGCCGCTGCTCCCTTGGGCCACAGTTACTTTTCCCCAGATCACACTGCTCTTGTTTGGTTTGCCACCTGGAGTCACTGTGTTGTTTTTCTGCTTCGTGCACATGAACACATCTCTTGCCCAATTAGAATTCAGTTTCATCCTGGGCATAAACACCCTCAGTTTTAAGAAGAGCTGTGTGTTCCCCCTGGTTTTGGAGACCCCGCTTCTAGCCAGAAAGATGGCTTTGCACCACAGACCTCCAGACAGATTTGCCTTCTAGAAGTCCTATTGCCGGGAGGCCTCCCCAGACTCCAAGATATAAGGGGGAAAAAGCACCTTCATGTTTTAAAAGATGAAGTCAGAGGGGCTGGGGAGATAGCTCCGTAGCACAAGTGCCTGCCTGGCAAGTGCAAGGTCATGAGTTGGAACCCCAGTCCTGCCAAAAAAAAAAAAAGATGAAGTCAGGCATGGGGTGCACTCCTGTAATCCCAGCACTCTTGGGAAACTAAGGCAGGAAGATCCACAAGTTCGACCCTGGCCTGTGCAACTTACTGACTTATGAGAACTTTTCTCAAGAAAAATGAAAAAGACATTTTGAAAGGGCTGCTGGCAAAGCTGAGGCAGGAGGATCGATTAAAGTTTTAGGCCAGAGCCAGACGTGGTGGCTCATGCCTGTAATCCCAGCACTTGGGAGGCTGAGGCAGGAGGATCAGTGTGAGTTTGAGACCAGCCTGGGCTGCAAAAATGAGCACAAGACCAGCCTGAGCTGCATAGCAAGACCCTGACTCAAAAAGACAAATAAATGAATAAATAAAAATTTAAAAAGTTCTAGGCCAGCTTGAGCTGCATAGTGAGACCCTGTCTAAAAAAAAAAAAGAAAAAGAAAAAACCAATAAAATGGGAGTGTGGGGACTGCTGACTATGGTGGCACACAACTGTGTAATACAGCACTTGTGAGGCTGAGACAGGAGGATCACCGTGAGTTTATGTAGCCCAGGCTGGGCTACATAAGTGAATTCAAGCCCAGTCTGGCCTAAATAGGGGGACCTTGCCAATAAATAAGTAAATAAGTAAATAAATAGATAAATAAATTTTACAAGGGCTGCATAGGAGGATCACTGAAAGTTGAGGCCAGCCTGGGCTACATAGTGAATTCAAGGTCGACCAGAATTATATAGTGAGACCTTGTCTCAAAACAAAAAAAATCAAGGTTGGAGATACAGTTCAGTGTAAAAGTCTTAGATTCAGTACTGGTGCTGAGCTGGGCATGGTGATACATATACCTGTAATCCCAAGATTTGGGAGGCTGAGGCAGAAAGGTTGCTGTGAGTTTGAGGCCAACCTGGACTACAGGGTGAGTAATATTATATACAGTTACATATATAATATATATATAGCCAGCCAAATGTGGTGGTATACACCTATAACACACCTATAATCTCCCTTACTTGTGACATTTAGGTAGGAGTACTGTAAGTTCTAGGCAAACCTGGGTAACTTAGTGAAATCGTACCTCAAAATTAAATTTAGAAAGTGTAGAGGATAGCTACCTGGTGGCCAGCCTGTTACGCCCAGCTGAATTGAGCTAGTGTGGTGCTGGGTGTGGGAGGCCACCTGACGGTTGCTGTCAGGTTGTGAGAGGCAGGGCTGAGAAGCTGCTAAGGAAGCCATCTGGGCTCCTGGGCTACTCTGCTGGAGGACCTTGTCGTGCTGGCTTTCCTGAGGGATTCGGCTCTTCACGTCAGAGGAGGATCTCAGGACCTTGCTGTGCCGTGAATGGCTACGGCTCACTACGGGGAGCTCTGGTCCTCATCTTGAGCATTGCTTCCTGGCTCCGGAGGGGAAGATGGTGCACTGCTCAGTGTCCTGGAGAAGCTTGTGGCGTTGGCTTTCCTGATGGGGACTCAGGTCTCCTCATCGCTGGAGGAGCTCTGGACCTCACCACAGTGGGCATGGCTGTGTAGGGATCTCTGGTTCATACTTTGCGCCTTGCTTCCTGGCTCCAGTGCAGACCCCTCAGCCTGCCAGCACGGGTCCTCCATTCCACTGGCATAGACTTTTTAGCTTCCCCTCTGACCTCTAGGCCTTCGCAGCACAGATCCATGAGGTGGGCCTGCATGAGACATTGTCCCGCACTCCAGGCCTCCCGCTGGACTTGTGGGAGGCCTTGTGATAAGCTCTAGGTCTTCAGCTGGACGCATGCAGGACATTAGGATGCAAGCCCTCAGCTGGAGTCTTTGGTCTGTGGACAGATTTCCTGCACTCTTGTGTGTGATTCTTTGAGTGATTATAAAATAATATTATAAAGTGTATGTCCTGTGTTGTATTGTTCCCCTTGCAAAAATCTCAAACCATGGCACAAAGTTAGTGGGGGGTGGTGACAAACCCCTGTCCCAGCATTCAGGAGGTTGAGACAGGAGGATCACTGTGAATTCCAGGCCAACCTGGGCTACCTAATGAGTTCAAGGCCAGCCTGAATCACATAGTGAAGCCCTGTCTCAAAACAAAAAAATTAAAGAAAAAATTTAAAAATTAAAAAACAATCACAAAAAAATGACAGATAGCTCAGTGGACTAAAGGGCCTGCTTAGGCAGAGTGCAGGGACTGGATACGATCCCCAGCATGCTGTGCTGGCCCTGTCCCCAGGGTGCGCTGAGACAGCGATTGCGACTGGGCGTGGTGGAGTGCGCCTGTAAACCCAGCACTTGGGAGGCTGAAAAATAGGAAGGATCGCTACAGGTCTGATCTGTGTAGTGAGACCCTGTAAGCCCTGTAGGCCTTGTACTAAATACATTAAAAAAAAAAAAAAAAAAGCCACATGAAAACAAGTCATCAAGATGAATACAGATTTGGGCCTGTAGCTCAGTGCAAAATAAAGGAAAAACATTAAAAACCTTCTATGTCTAACACCACATTCAAAGATGGGACAGGTGGCACACGCCTGTAATCCCAGTACTTGGGAGGCTGAGGCAGGAGGACTGGTGTGAGTTCGAGACCAGCCTGGGCTACAAAAGTGAGCTCAAGGCCAACCTGAACTGCATAGCGAGACCCTGTCTCAAAAAGACAAAATAAAACAAAACAAAAGAATCTGGGACAAATGAGCTTGGCCATTCTCATAATGAGCGATACGAAACTCAATGGGCCTTGGCACTCCAGCAGCACTTGGAACTTGTAAGGTAAGTGGAGTTCAGCTGACAGTGCGCCGGGCCTTATGCGGCTCGCATCAAGGGTTTATCACCTGGAGACCGAGCGGCTCCGTCTCAGACAGTGATCGATTCCTCCTGCGCACCCCAGCGCTTCACTTCTCTGCTCCATGAGGCAGACTTTCCACCAACTCCCTCCAAGTAAACTGCCTGACAACATATGACAGAACATATGCAACCAGCCACAGAACGTCCCGTCCTCCTGTCATCCCGTCCTCCGCCTTTTGTACAGCCCCAAGATGGTGCTGGTGATTTGAACCTCGGTGTTCCCCGGCCTGCTAGCGTAATAGCCTCCCAAGAGCCTCTGGTGCCAGGTCTTCCACCTGCCCTGTCCCCGCACTCCACAACAGCAGAATGCTTATCCAGCATCCACAGGGCCCTGGGTTCAATCCACATGATCACAAAATACAATAAAAATGTAAAGGTTTCTTTTTCCTTTCCTTTTGTTGTTGTGGTGGGGGTGGGGGTGGGGGTGTTTGAGACAGGGTCTCCTCCTGGGCAGTCCAGGCTGGTATTAAATCAACCCCGCAGCCTGGTCTCGCCTCCAGCTTGCTGCAATTCTCTTGCCTCAGCCTTCTGAATGTTGAGATTATAATTGCGGGCTACTACGTCCAGCTCAAAAAAGTAAAGCATCGGAGGAGGACTCAGAGGTCCCCAGGGAAGACATTCATGGGCCTGGACAGCCTTCTGGGCCCCCCTCAGGAAGAGGATAACGAATGCGTTAGGAGGGTACCGGCCCTCTGGAAAGAAAGCAACTGGAGGACAGCGTGGATGCTGGCAGGCTCACAGCACCCGCTGGCTTCTTGGCTTCTTGGCTCTTCCGCCTTCCCGTCCCTTGAGTCTTATTATGCCAGCATGTGGCTCTCCAGGGGAGTCACCAAGGAATGGCATGAGGGAGAGAAGGAGTGGGCGGGTTGTACTCCCGGGCTCCGCTGAGGGACCGCGGGACTCGGGCTGACGTGCAGAAGCGAACAGCTGCTCATCTGTTAATGTAGAGGCTTGCGCTGGAGAAGAGGAAGGAGAAATGTCCGCCTGCTTTCTTTCTCCTAAAGATGTATGGGGTTCCAGGGGGTCAGGTGGAGCTCACATGGAGCTCCAGGCCTGAGGAGATTGAGGTGAGGGGATCCCTTGAGCCTGGGGATTTGGGGCCAGCTGCGCAACATAGCAAGACTCTGCCTCCCCATCAAAAAAGAGATGTGATGTAGACCTCGGTAGCGTGGGCACTGGCCTAGCACGCATGACGCCGGGAGTCTATCCCTGGCACAGAAAGGAAAAAAGAAATCTAGAAATCTGGGCAAACGGAAAATCTTGAGTTCTGGTCTCCGAGTGTGGAAGGGGAGCGCCGTTCTGGAACACTTCTCGCCTCCTCCAGGGTTTTATAGGAACACTGAATGCCTTGCCAAGGAACAGCCTGATGGATGCGTCAGGCATCGCTTCCCTCCTTCCTTCCTCGTGAGCCACCGGCTTCCCAGAGCAGAGAGGGCCGGTTGGACCGGTTGTATTCTGCAGCTCTCCTATCCTGGCTGGTGGGGGCAGTGTTCTGCCTTCGGTAAGGATGAGGCATGAGGCCAAGCCCAGTAGGCTCTGGAGGCAGGGAGGAGCTTGGGAGCTGAGGATGGGTCGGGCTCGGCCCAGAATACTTGGAGGTGACTGGCGCCTGCCCAGGAAGTGAGTGAAGCAGAGGGGCGCTTACGCACGCGCGCGCGCGCGCGCACACACACACACACACATACACACACACACACACACACACACACACACACACACACACACTCCTTACCAAGTCCTCAGAGTTCGCTGATGGAATCTGAAGACAAATACAGAGGAGCCCTAAGGCAGCGAGTGAGATAGAAATTCACAGACCCTTCAAGAGGGCCGGGCCGCCAGGAAGTCAGCGAGTCTCCAGAGCCCCGGGAGGCAGGATGGAGGCGCAGTGGGGAGGCTGGAAGGTAAACAGCAGCTTCAGGTTAGACTAGAATCAGTACTGCCCGGCCCTGTGGGCCCAGACAGGTGTCCGCCACCCAGGTGGTGACTAGAACACCCGGACCGTGCCTCACCTTTCCAGGCGCGCCTTTAATCTTTCCATGTGCTCTTACCATGCAATTTGTTTCCTTATTGGACTATTATTATTATTATTATTTTGTCTTTTTGAGACAGGGTCTTGCTATGCAGTTCAGGCTGGCCTCGAGCTCACTTTTGTAGCCCAAGCTAGTCTCAAACTCACACCAATCCTCCTGCCTCAGCCTCCCAAGAGCTTGGATTACCGGCGTGCCTCACCGCACCAGGTAAAGCAACTATATTTTTAATCCTATGAATGGATCGTAGTTTGTTCCTCCTTGTACCCAGGTTCTGACCTGGTTGCATCAGTTATCCCTGACACCCCGATCCAAAGTGGGCATCTGAAATGAACAGGCGCTTGTCAAGGGAGGAAGTGCCAACAGCAGATATGAGTATAAAACAATGTTCAACATCACCGGTCATTCAAGAGACACAAATCCTGTCTCACGCCGGGAAGAACGGCTATCTTCAAGAAATCAACCAGTAGCAAATCCTGGCAGGACTGTGGGGATAGAGGAGCCCTTCTCCACCCCTGGTGGAAGTGGGAGCTGATGCTCCCACTGTGGAAATCATTGTGGAGATTCCTCAGAAAGCTGTAAATGGTGGGGCTGGGAAGATAGCTCAGTAGAATAAGCATTTGCGTGGCAAGCGCAAGGGCTTGAGTTCAATCCCCAACTCCAGAAAGAAAAAAACCCCTAAAAGTGGAGGTTCCATTGGGCCCAACCATTCCCCTTCTTAGCATCTTCCTGAAAGTGGTGTAAGCACATCCATGTGTATGTTGGCACAGTTTGCAGTAGATAAATCTTGAAGACAGCCCAAGTGTCCATCAACCAATGAATGGATAGGGCACCCTGCCATAGCGATATCTGTGCACTCATGTTTGTAGCAGCACAATTGGTAATAGCTAGATCTTGGAAACAACCCAAATGCCCATCAACAGAGGAATGGACAAAGAAGATGCAGTCACTAGAGAGAAAGCTCAGTGGCACAGTGCCTACCTGGCAAGCACGGGGTCCTGAGTTTGATTCCCAGTACCAAAAAAAAAAAAAGTATTTTTATACAATGGAGTCTTATTCAGCCATAAAGAAGATAAGCACAAGGTCCAGAGTTCAATCTCTGGTATCAAAGAAAGATAAGCATGAAACACTTGTAGGTAAACGCATGCATCTTGAGACCATATACCCTTCAATGAAATAAATCAGACATACATGCATACGTGTGTAAATACTGTACTGTTTCTCTTGTGTGAGAAGCAAAATTATATATAAGGACCAAGGACTGGCCAAATAGCTCAGTGGATTAAAGAGCCTGCAAGCAGGCGCAGGGGCCAGGTCATGGATCCCCCAGCCTCTTGTGCCCCACCCCCCTGGCTGAGCCAGCAATTGAGACTGGGAGTGGTGGTGCATGGCTGTAATCCCAGCTCTTGGGAGGCTGTAAACAGGCTGATCACTATGAGTCTGACCTAGTAGTGAGACCCTGAACACCCTGTAGTCCCTTCCCTAAGAAATACACACACACACACACACACACACACACACACGCACGAAAGTGTATATTAGATAATGGGAAATAAAAAAGGCTCAGATATAGGGCTGGCCAGATGGCTCAGTGGACTAAACGGCCTGCTTAGGCAGACGTAGTGACTAGGATCTTAGTTTGATCCCTGGCGAGCAGTGCCAGCCCGACCTCTGGGGCATCCTGAGACTAGGCGTGGTGGCACGTACCTGTAATCCCAGTGCTTGGGAGGCTGAAAATAGGAGGATAGCTGAGTCCTACCTGTGTAGTGAGACCCTGTACTAAATACTTTTTTTTAATATATATATATATATATATATATATATATATATATATATATATTATAACCAGCTCAGCCTGCCCTGGGGGTGGGGCTGGCACAGCCTGTAGTGCTGGGGATCGTACCTCAATCCCTGCCGTTGCCTAAGTTTGCCTAAGCAGGCACTTTAGACCGC
>PVKN010036979.1:0-11336 GCA_004027915.1 Capromys pilorides
ATACAGCTCCAATTCACTACTGTTATGGACTATTGGGTTAAATATATAGCTACTTTGTCTTTGTGCAATGAAAAGAAAGATCTGTACTAATGAGGTTTAGACAAGAAATCATGCCTGCATCTTGTATTCTGAACAACTACAATGAAGATAACATTATGCAATGTATTAGCTATTATAAAAATAATAATAAAAATAAATATTTTATAAAAGAAAGAAGATACAGCTTTTAGAGATTAGGACAATTATGCACAGCTCCTTGTATTCTACCCCTTAAATAATATGGAAGCTATCTTACATATTCATGTGCTGCATAATAACATTTTGGACAATGATGGACCACATGTATCGTGGGTGGTCTCATAACAGTATTTCCATAGAGTATCGCCACACAACAGAACTGAAAACTTCCTATTGACTAGTCATGCCATAGCTGCTGTAAGATCATAATGTCATAGCATAATGCATCACTCATGTTTATGGTGATGTTGGTATAAACAAACCTACTGGGCTGTCAATCACTTAGAACTTGTAGCACATATAATTATGTAAGTTTATCATACTTTGTAATGATGATAAGTGTTACTAGACTATGCTTTCATTGTTATTTGCAGTGTTCTCCTTCTACTTACAAAAATGTTAACTATAAAACGGAGTCAAGTAGGTCCTTCAGGAGGTATTTTAGAGGAGGCAATTGTCCAGGAGCTGACAATTCTCTGTGTGTTTTATTGCCTTTGATGCCCTTCCAGAAGGACAAGATGTAGAGGTAGAAGACAATGAGACTGAGGATTCTGACACTGTAGGCCAAAGCTAGTGTGTCTGTGCCTTAATCTTTGACAAACAAGCTTAACATGGAAAAAAAAATTACATACTTTACAAATAGAGAAAGCTGATAGACTAAGAATATAAAGCATCTTCTTATATAGCTACACTCCACATTTGTGTTCTGAGCTAAACATTGTTACAAAAGAGGCAAGAAGTTAAAAAGCATTTTAAGTTTGTGAAGTAAAAACAGATATCAAGTCAAGGATCAATTTATTTCTAAGAGAAGAAGAATTTCTATAGACCAAAGGAATAGCTCTAGTATGGTTTTTCGTACCTTTTCTGGAGGGGTCAGCAGCGTCCTCGGCCTCTACGCTCACCTACTGCTCACTAACCCACCCACGGAAACTTCTAGTCCTTCCAGGTCCACTGGGGGTATGTGCCCTAAGCAAATGTTCTCCTTTTTTTTTTCTACTTTTTATAACATTTTCCTCTATCTTTCCTATGTTTATGTCCACACAAACTTAGAGTTTTGTGACAATTGCCTACAGTGTTCAGTACAGTGACTTAATGTGTACATTTATAGCCTAGGGTAATAGGCAATACAATAGCCCAGGGGTAAAAGGTTGAGACACTGAGGCTTGTGTAAGTACATGAATCTATGTGGTCTATGCTATCAACTAAAACATTTCTCAGTACATATCCCTATCACAGATAAATGAGGACAGTGACAGGGTGAATGCTTCTCCACAGTGGTACCTACATTAATTAACTGAACAAATAATAATTGAACCACTAGTGTTCCTGTGAAGAAACATATTATTAGCAAAACAAAACAAAACATTTAGGCATCTGTCCTCAGGAAACTTACACAGTCCAGAGACTGTGTTAAAATTTCACCAAGAACTTTCCTAAACTATATTCTTAGCACTCAAATCTTATTTTAAAGTCCATTAACTATGAGATGCTGAGATCTCTGATGATAAGGCTGAGAGTCACTATTTAGGAGGGAAGAGTCTATGTAGAGGAAAATCAAGATCTGTTTTACAAAAATTTATTTGCTGCTAGTGATGAGGAAAGACTGAAAATGAGACAGTTGGACCAGGCAGAGCATGGAACTTTGATGTTTGCAACTTCTAGAGTCTGAAAGGAGCTAAGCCTATACTTGGTCTTCGCAACAGGCTCACATTTTCCCTAACAGTAGAAAGGAACAAAGGTGTTCGTGTTGGAGCCGTTCAATCTCTGGCAGCTCCCACAAGCATCAAACTTCGTGCAGTTGTTACCACAGATGAACAAAGTCTTATCTTGGTACAAAAAGTCATAAGAGAAAACTCAACTCCTGCCACATCAGTAACTCCTCACTTTCTCTAAAAATAAACTTCAGTGGAACTGCTTCTCCTGTGTGTCCAAAACTGAGAAATAAGATGAATGATCATTGAACTAGATTTACCTTCACAGCATAGCAGATAACTTTCTGGTTGGCCTTCTGTCAAATATCCCTTTTCTTAGCTTCCAGGCAGCCTCTGCTTTGGCTGAGGTTATTTTTACCTCAGGATACAAAGACAGTCTTGTTGAGGGGAATCTGGCAAGATTTATTATCAACTCTCATCACCTGAATCCTTTGACAAGATGACATTTTCCATGCTTTCTACCACAACTCATGGACTGTCCACCTCACAGGGCAGGCCGCTTCTGGCTCCTTCACAAAGAGTTTGTATCAGTCGGCTTTCTGGGGCTGTGAGAGGCTCTAGTCAGCTTAGAGCACTGCCAGATCTACTGTGGCTCTCCATTTCAAAACTGCCAGTCCATGGTCAGTCGGCTTTAGTGCTTTTGGGCCTGTGGTGAGGCAGAAAATCATGGTAGGGGGTGTACAGTGGGGCAGAGCTGCCTTCTTCATGGTAGCTGGGAAACAAAAAGAGAGAAAGGGCTTGGAGCCCCAGTATCATCTCTAGTGGCACCCTTCCAAGGACTATCATCCTGCCACTGGTCCCCACCTCCTAAAGGGTACACCATCTCCTAGGAGTGTCATAGGCTGGTTACCCAGCCTTGAACACATAGATTTTTGGAGGATTTTAAAGATTCAAATAGGGATGGCCAGATAGCTCAGTAGACTTGAGCTCCTACTTAGGCAGAGTGCAGGGACTCGGGTTTGATTCCTGATATGCCAGCCCCGCCCCTAGGTCACACTGAGAGGGCTATTGAGACTTGGCATGGTGCACAAGCCTGTAATCCCAGTTCTTGGGAGGCTGAAAATAGAAGGATCACTACAAGTCCATTCTGTGTAGTGAGACCCTGTAGACCCTATACCATACACAAAAGAGAGAGAGAGAGAGAGAGAGAGAGAGAGAGAGAGAGACAGAGAGAAAGAGACAGAGAGAGAGAGAGAGAGACAGACAGAGAGAGAAAGATCCAAATACAAATAGGGTTAGGTCCCCTGTCTCTAAATTCTCAGAGTACTTTAAGCTACCGTCTATGTATTTACATTATCCTCTTGATTAAATGACCCTTTCTCTTAAAGACCTTATGTCATTCCACAAATTATTGTCAAAATTTTGTCTGGGTATAATATTTTCTTCTAGAACCTTCAATGACCATAATAAATGCCCTTTACAACTTTATTTTTGCATGACTTGTTTATCTTTGAGGTAGACAAGAGCTGCAGCCATGTCTTAACTGTGTCATTCTCTGTTTTTAATGTCTCATACAATCCTTAAGTCTTTAAAGGCACTAGTGTATTAATTTATTAATTTTTTAAAATTTGCTGAATTCTGATGAAATAAATGAGTAAACAAAGGACATAAAGGAAGCATACGCTCATCATCCTGCCTTCATTAAAAGTTCCAGACTAGCTCACAGATTTGGGAGAAAGAAGCAGGACCCTGGGAAAGTCTTATTTCATTAATTCTCTGCCACGGACTTGAGACTAAATCTTGGTGTTGCCATTTTGAGAATGAGAATGCCAAGGTCAAGATCACACTCTGCACTCCCAGAGCTGAGCTTTCCCTTCGCATTTCTCAGACGCGAGCCCAAATTCTTTCTCCTCCCGAGGCCGCGTGGCCTCCTTACTAGTGTAAGGAGCAGGAAGAGCCTCTTGTCCACTTTTAGACTTCAGAGTATACGAGGCACTTGCACAGCCAGACCTGTCCTGGTGCTGGCAAGTAGCTGTCACTTGGGGGATGCCCTGAGCCCTCTGCTTTATGGCCGAGCCAACTACAGAAGGCATAGCCAACAGCTTCCAATCAAAGGAAATCCTGTAAAAACAGCTTCAGCAATCTCCTGGGGACTTTCCCCACCATGGTCCTTGGCAATAAATAATACATGAAAGGAGATCTTCCCATGCCAAGGTGGACTTCAAAAAAGGCGGGGCCACAGTGTCAGGACCCTCCCTTTGGCATCTACACTATCTGCTGACTCCAGAAGTTAATTTGCAGAGAGGAAGATGAAGGGAATGTCTACTTCCCCTGCAGCTGATTCATGGGAATTCTGAGCCTGCGCTAGCTCAGAGCGAAGAGCAGCTTGCTTCGTTGTTAAAGATCATCTTTCCAGCTCCAAGCCCGAGAGCGAGGGCTTGGATTACTGCTGTGAAGTGTGTTCTGAGCTGGTCCCAAACAAGCGCAAACACAACGGATTCCACGGATCAGTGCAGCAAGGCTGAAGGATGGAATCCAAAGCATGAACCCTGAGAACAGAGAGTCCCAGCTCTTGCTCTGTGCAAGCTGCCATGAGCTCCAGCCCTGCATCCCGTGGCCAAGGATGGGTGGCCCCGAGCAGGAAACTCTTTGGCAGCCTCCCCTGCATGCTTTGCCTGCTGACAAGAGCACACCCTGGCCTTGGTTATTGCCCTTATAAAACAGCTCAAGAAGAATGTGAGCCAAATGTTTTAAATGTGCCTGGAAGAAAAATGTGAAGCGTGATTGCACGCAGGAGAACATCACAGTACAACTGCAGCAATACGCAGCGCTGTTGAGGAGAGACGCTGCCGCTGAGGCAGGGGCGGCTGCTGCTACCGCTGCTGCTGCTGCTGCTGCTGCGCAGGCTTCCTGTGACTTCCCTTCTTGCCATAGAGGTCCCAGTGGGGCAGCCCTGTCCTGATGTTCACTTTGCCATAGAATTCAAACACTGAGGACTTTTGCAGCATGATTGGAAAGTCATAGAACTTTTCAGAACTTTTCCAGCTGGTTTACATATAGAGAGATAACAATTGAAGCTCATGGAGACCATCAGCACAGTCTAGCTTTTCTGTACAAAATTTTTTTGTATGCTTTCATTCCCATTTTTTTTTTCAGAAGAAAGCCTTTGCATATAGGATGTCTTCTATATTATTGCTTATTCTATGAGGCATTTCTCCACATATTTTTCCATACCCATTTCCATATTAATGTACAAACATTATTACCTACATTTCATGTTGTTTATTTTTTGTTACCTACTTTTAAAGAAAAAAAAAATCAGTGAGAGTTTGTGAGAATTATCTACTGACAAAAATTTGAAAAAGTGTCAAATTCTTGATGTCGTGACCTCAAAGCCTAGATTCTTTTTATTGCAGTAAGATACTACTTGAGTAGCATGAAAAGAGTATATTGCAGCTCTGGATTATTGATATGCATTTTTTCTAATGATTCTAATGAAAAGATCCAAAAGTAGATAGAATAATGATTAAGTATCCTCAAAAGTAAACCTGCATTTCCCTGCTCACCTCGAAGAACTATTAGCATTGAGATATCAGGACAAAAGAAAAAGGTATTTGCCAATGACAATATTTCTTTCTGGACACATTGAGAATATAAACTATGATTTTTTGAAGATTGATTATATGATGTAAGCTAAGAAAAAATTAAACATAGAAACAATTAAGGCTAATAAGAAAACTAAAATAATTAACTAAGTAAAGGTTAAAATATCAGTAACCTTTTGTTTAAAAGTTGTATTCATTTAAAAGCAACGATAAAGGTTGATTCAAAGATAACCCCAGGGGCCAGAGAGATGGCTTAGCGGTCTAAAGAGCCTACTTAGGCAAGTTTAAGCAACCGCAGGGACCACCATTCGGTCTTTGGAACCACGTGCTGTGCCAGCCCCACCCCAATGGCAGGCTGAGTCAGCCATAATAAATAAACAAATAAATAATTTTACGTGAGAGTTATCTTCTCTTCCTTTGGTGGGCATGGGGATAATACTGGGAATTGAATTCAGGATCTCACATATGCTGGGCAGGTGTTGTACCACTGAGCTAAATCCCCTAACTCCAAACAAAAATTCCACAAAGCTTAAGAGAACATTTTATAAAATTACAACTAGTTTTAATTTCCCTCATAAGACAAGTGAACAAGCACTCATGATCTTCTAAATTAATATCTAAGCTTACCTTGATAGTTTTGAGGTTTATACGTTAGGAAAATGCTTGTAAAGTTACTCAAAAGGGATTAATAGATAAACAAAACAGTGAAGATCATGTTTAAAACAAGAAAAATGCCAGAAAGTTTGCCAACCAAGATATAGGACACCACAAACATTAAAATAGGATCACATTGTCATAAAACTGGGTACTTCTATCAGTAGAACAAACAGAAAGTTCTAGAACAATCATAAAAGAATATGGAAGCTTATGATGATAATGGAAATGATAAAAACAATGAAAAATAATATATTCATCAAATAATTGGCAAAAGAGTATAAAAATATGGGAGAAAAATGAACATTTGCTTAATTGTTATTTCATATCTAGCAATTCAAATTCTATATATTTTATAGCTCTATGTAAAAATAAAGCAATTTTATTAAAAATTAGATACCTTTTATACCTATAAATAATTGCAAGAAATAAAACAATAGCTTTATTAATCACTAATAATTTGAATACACTAAAATACAAAAATAAACATGTGAAATGACATAAGCATGTTTAACAGATATGAACAGGGGTACAAAATTTTTAAAAATGTATTTGTAAGAGCTGGTGAGATAGCTCAGCGGATTAACCACTTGCTTAGCTAAGTGCAGGGGCCAGGGTTCAATCCCTGGCACTGCATGCTGTATTGGCCTTGGCCCCGGGCACTCTGAGCCTGTGATGGAGTCCAGGCATAGTTGTTCACACTTGTAAGCCCAGCATTAAGGAGGCTGAAAACAAGAGGATCACTGTGAGTCCGAGCTGCATAGTGAGACCCTGCACACACACACACACACACAAAAAAAATACATGTAAGTATACATACAAATTCTTTTAAAAATCTCTAATACTCACTGTTATAACCATCAATAACTGTAACTACATATCAACCTATTATAAGCAAGCACCAACACAGGCACAACTGTTTATAAAGATCTCACTTCTATTCAATGTGCTGGCCTGCAGCGAGGGCCCCACCCCCAGGGCTCACTGAAACTGCAATTGACACTGGGTGTGGTGGTGCACGCCTATAATTCCAGCACTTGGGAAGCTGTAACCAGGAGAATCACAATGAGTACGATCTACATAGTGAGACCCTGTGCCAAATACAGAAAAAAAAAAGAAAAAGGTCTTGCTTCTAGACATGACTATTTAATGTTACCAAAAGCAATAAACTTCTATTTCAAAGTGAGGGTAAAGCATTTAGATAACAAACATTGAGTAAATATTCAGAATACTGTTTATCAACACAGTCAAGGTACTTTAAACAAATGCTTCGACAGGGGTAGGAGGTAAGAGCAGTCAGCACTGTGAAAAGAGAATCAGTTTGTGGAGTTAAGCTGTTTTCAAAACGTTTCTGAAAGACAAATTAAAAAGTCTTCCAAGCACTCCTAACCTATGATGCAACGCCTAGGGATTCACACTGAGGAAACCAGCAGAGAAACATATGCATATTTATAAGGAAATTCATCCAATCACAGTGTTTCATATTTAAATAAAGATGAAAATAAAACTCCAAAATATAGTTATAATTCTGCCACCCCCAACCAAAACCTCCAGGCTCTAATCCTCAGAACATGTGACTGTGTTACCTTGAATGGCAGTGGTGATTTCCCCTGTGTCATTACACTACTGGCATCCAAAGCAGTGCTTGTCCTGGATATTTGGGATGGGCCCAGTGTAATCACAAGGTCCTAGTAAAGAGGAACAAAAAAGTCAGAGCAGGTGAGTTGACTATATATATAAATAGAAGAAAGAAAGAAACGTGATGACAGAGACAGAGGTTGGAGGGATGTAGGGCCAAAGCCAGAGAATATGGGCAGCTGGAGAAGACACCGAGTACAGAAAGCACCAGTCCCAGCATTACCATTTTGATTTTATCTGACTGACAATGACATAGGCCCCCACTTGCAATATAATAAATACATGCTGTTTTAAGCCACACAATTTGTGATCAACTCTAACAGTAGCAATAGAAAGAACATAAGGAGCTCCAAAACCCCTCTAGAAACTATATTTGCAGGAATTATTATCAAGGTAAATGACATTTGGAAACAAAGATTAGAAAAGCTGATATTAACGTTATATCACAAATTTCAATAGCCACCAAAATTAGGCAAATATGGCATTTCTAAATGAAGTACCAGATAAAAATGTAAATTTCTCAAGGAATAGATTATAAAAAGGTTACATGATACCCTGGGAAGCTCAGGCAGGAGTACTACGAGTTTGAACCCAGCTTGAGCAATTCAGAGACTTAGTAAGACCCTGACGCAAAAGAAAAAATGAAAGCAAAAGGAAATGGAAGTGGGCCTCAACTGAGGCCCTGGGCTAAATTTTTATTATTGGGAAAGAAATGAAGGAAGGAAAGAAAGAAAAAGGCAGGAAAAGAAAAAGGATAGAGGGAGGAATGGATAGGGAGAGAGAACAAAGAAAGGAGAAAGAAAGGGAAAGGAAAGAAAAAGAAACGAAAAGAAAAGAGAGAAGTGAAAAGAAAAAGGTTGATATGACTCTTTAATCCCTGTCCACCTCTAGACTATAAAGACATACAATTTTGAAAATTAGTAAAGTAAAGCAGGAAGGGGGAGAATTTCTTTGGAAAGAACTGTTGCTATGAAGTGAATACTCTGCTTGTTTACCCTCAAAGTACTTAAATGTGTGCGTGTGTGAGTGTGTGTATGTGTGTGTGTGCACATACACACACACACACACACACACACACATGCAAACATGCATATATATGTGGGTGTTTTTAAATTTCATACCTGTTGAGAAAAGTTTCAACAGGCCCACTCAGAAAACCTAATGTACGTTCCTTGTTTTGCGAGTCACACAGTAGAAATCTCAGTCTCAATGATAAGGTCCCTCTGGGTCTGGACGGATGTGAAGGCAACACTGCTGTGTTAGGTGTCAAACTCTCCTGCAGGAGTGCATGTGTGTGCTTCTCATGGGACACATGCCATGAAGGGATGAGAGAGAAGCTGTGTGGGCTGTGAGTCCTGTGCCATAGGACTTCTGGAGAGTGACAAGACTATCTAGAGAGGAGCTAAAAGTAACCCTGGCTGACCAAGGGCTGAGAAAAGAGGAACCAGGAACTGGAGAAGGCCTGTGCATTGACAACACTACAGGGCTGCAGGTGCAAGGTCCAGGCAGGCCAGCAAGCACGCTAGATTTCAATATCTTCTTGATCCAGAGAGGAGGAAGGCTGTGGTACCTGACACATGAAAAACATACAGCTCCTTATCTGACTCTAAGTCAGAAGAGGGCAGGGGGCCTGAAGTTAGCTCAGTTGTTTATGCATCTGCTCAGGCAGAAGCAGTTAGGTGTGAGGGACTGAAGTTCAATCCCCAGTTTGACAAGATTCACCCAGGAATCCCTGGTGAGGGCAGCCTGAGACAGCCAAAAAAAACAAAAAATATTTTATAAATCAGAAGAGGCCAGAAACAGACACAAAGTGAAGGAAGAGAGCAAAAACTGAATAAAAAACAACCATACCCCATTTGCTTTCCTTAGACATTTCTATGGCAGCCAGCTAGAGGAAGAAGAGAACTGTGACTGTGTTTGCTAAAGTGGGAGGGGTGTCGTTGGCCCCCTTTGGGTTGGATAAGTAAAGCATAGATTTTAGTACTGCTGCATTTCCTCTCCAGTGTTTTCACACATATATCTTTAGAGTCAAATAGAGAATGTTTATATGCATCTACTCCATGAAGGGAGAGTTACAAAGAGACTGCTTGAGACAAATAAAAATGGAAAAGCTTGGGCCATCTGGGGACTGGAATAATTTCTTCACCCCTAAACTTGATAGCTTGAGACCAGTGTGCTTAAAGGAGCTTTCTGTGCTTGACATCATAGGCTTCTTAGCTTTAGAAAGATGCTTCCTACAGAAGAACCCACACAGTGTGGGCAGGAAGCTGGTGATCCATAAATTACTGGTGGCCCAAAATGAACTGGTAGTCTTTAACTTGAGTTCATAAAACCAGGGTGGTAATGGGACACAGAGAGAACACCCAGAGAGACAACTGTAATGGACAGCAGAGAGTGAGAGCTTTCTAAGTAAATCCAAGTATTCCAGAAAGCATTTTTTATTAACCCTTTTCAACTACCTCTACACTAGGGTACAGATACATAAGGGTGCAAACAGTAAGGGAAAAGTAGTCTGGGAGATCTGTACACCCAAAAGGATTCCTGGGAGGGCAAAGGCTATACAGATAGGTTTATCTCATTTAGTGTTTATCTTGGCAATACTTCGTAAAAGTTAGTTTTTGCCTCTTCCCAAGCCCTTTATTCCTCTCTGGGCCCCTTTTTAAACATACGGGCACCTCATGGGGGTGGTTTGGCACCAGATGTATCTCCATCTCTGCTTTTTTTTTTTTTTTTTTTTATTCCATTTCAGACTCTTGGGTGAATTGTCATGTCTGATATGGTTGATTTCGAAGCCAAGTTTAGATGATGTGAATAATTAAAATCATGAAATTTAAACTTTGGAGTGAAACACTTCTGAGCCCTGCACATAGAGGAAACTCGAATTGAACAGGAGAAGCCAAACCACAGCCAAATGAGAAAGGCTAAAAATCCAGCATTTTAGGTACCACAGAAAATTAAGCACAGCAGGCAGAAAGGAACAAAGTTTACTTTGAGTCTGGGCCAAGAGTGAGCCAGGAGGAAAATAAGCAGACAAACAAAACCTCTCTGGCACAGGATTGCGTTCAGCTAAGGTTTGGTGGGTACTAGTTCAGCCACTGAGCTGACCCAAAACAGGTGATGGCCTGACCACATGAGCACATGCATGTAAAGCTATGCAAGGCCACATATTGTCTTTAAATACAATAGTAAATTAAAGGTCTTTGAGGGAGACTCAGAATAGTTCTCATTGGGTTCTGTGGTTACCTCAGTGCTTGTACCCTTTAATTCTGCAAATGTATGTGCTGAAAAACTTAACAAAGATCCTGCCTATTAGGCCCATGTCTCTTGTGGGATTTAAGAGCTCCTTCCATCAAACCAGCACATCCACAAGAAAAATATACTTACACTTATCCACACAAAAACATACAGGCACGCAGACCCATAGTTTATTCCAGTCATGCATGAATGCAGACACATGTACCTACTTTGACACACCCCCTGTCATTCATCTACATCCTAGCCATTCATTGTCGTCACACAAAACTCAAAATATGAGGTGTGGACACTCAGC
>PVKN010036980.1:0-11332 GCA_004027915.1 Capromys pilorides
GCCCAAGGCTCTGGGAACTAGGCCACAGTGCTTCCCATGACTCTGAAATCTAGAAGACCAGAGTGAAGCTGCTCTTGGGTTCCAAAAAGGTCATCTCCTCTGCCACCAGAGCTGTTATTCATGTAGTAGCTGGCAATGGCAGAACTGATACGTCCACCTTGAAGGATGGTTGAGCCTACCACAAATACAAGGCAGAGAGGAGCTGCTGGCCACGTGTAGATGATGTGGCCATGAATCCTGTGGAGCATCCCTTCAGGGGTGGTGACCACCAGCACATCAACAAACCCTCAGCCATCCACAAAAATGCCCCTGCAAGGTGCAAAGTAGGTCTTATAGCTGCTCACAGGGCTGCACAACCCCATAAGACTGCAGGAAAAGGACTAGAGCTCAGGGGCTCAATAAAGCATGTCTTCAGAGGACATAAATAATACATAAATGGTGATGGAAAATGGATTTCTCATATGCTAGAAACTAAAACTAGACCCATGTCTATCACCGTGCACTAAAGTAAAATTAAAATGGATCAAAGACCTAAAAACAGAAACACTGTATCTTTTGGAAGAGAGAATAGGTAGAAACTTGAAGACACAGATATCAACAAGGACTTACAAAACTAAGACTGCATGGGAAATACTACAAAGAATCAACAATGAGGTTTTGTCTTATTGAAAAGCTTTTGCATAGCAAAAGAAACCACCAACACATTTTGTTATTTTATATTCTCTGTCTCTGTCTCTTGTACTGGGAATCAAACTTCAGACCTTGCTCTTGCCGAGCAGGCACTTATGCTGCTGTGCTATATCCCCAGTCCTGTATTTCTTTTAGATAATAATAATAATAATAACAACAACAACAACAATAATAATAATAATAATAAAAATCACCAACAGAGTGAAGAGACAACGTGCAGAGAAGGAAAATATTTTAGCCAGTTGTTCAGTCTTGAACATATAAAGAATTGTTAAAAAACAGACCTCCAAAATTTAAAGACCCAATCCAAAAGTGAATAGACATCTGAAAAAATAGACATTTCAAAGAAGAAGAAGTACAAAAGCAAATAAATACATGAAAAAAATCGCTCATCAACAAAATGATCAACATCACTCATTGTTCCAGAGATGTAAATTAAGAGAACATTGAGATTCCATCTCATTCCAGAAAGAATCAATAACAAATGCTGGCAGGGCTGTGAGGACAAAAGAACACTTATCCAGTCTTGGTGGGAGTACAAACCAGTGCAACCACTGTGGAAATTAGCGCGGAGTTTAAAAAAAAAAAAAAACAAAACTAGGGCTAGAGGTTCCATTTGACCAGCTATTCCCCTTCTTGGTTCCTCCCAAAAAAAGTAAAAGCATCATACCACAATGTTATATGCACACCCAGGTTTATAACAGCACAATTTCTATTAGCTGAGTCTTGGAAACAACTCAAATGCCCATCAACCAAGGAACAAATAAAACAGATGTGCTTTTTAAAAAGGTACAATGGAATGCTACTCGGCTGTAAAGGGGAATAAACTTGATACATTGATAGCCAAATGGATGAACCTTGAGATCATACTCTTAAGTGAAATAAAACTGACACAACATGTGTAAGTATCACATTATCTCTCTGGCATGAGATACTGAAATTATAAATCAGAATCAAAAAGTAGATAGTGTGAAATAGGAAGTAATCAAAAGAAAAGGGAAGAGGAGGAGATGAGGCAAGAAAGGATACCATGGAAACAAAACTTTGTAAATAGGAGGGGAATGGCTAAGAAGTGTAAGAGAGACATATCATGTACAGGTCCAAATTCCTTATGATGAATGTGGTCATTAATGTATATCTAAGTTGTGCCAATAAATTTAATTTTTAAAAAGACAGATAATACTTCTTGAAGACAGATCTGTCTGGCAAATGTTATGCTGTTTTCAGTTTATGGCAGTCCTCACAAAACCTTGATGAGGTAGTATGACCCTTAAATGTTTTTGCTGATGGGGAAGCCTCATCGCAGAACTGATGAGCCAGTATGGAGACTCAGCTAGTCTGTGCAGGGGGCAGCATCGGTAGCACCTTTGTTTTCCCGTTGTAGTGCATCTTTTGCCACCAGGGAACATTTCGGGATTCTAGATTGAGAAGACTGAATTTGTTCCTTTGGGAGGGCCACCCCTAGTACATTGCCTGGTGCTAGTTATATAACGGTTAGCAGGTCAACTGTCCTACCTTCATGTAAAACGTGTGTATTTTTTCATACACAATACACAGAGGATCATAATGATGAAGAATGTCCTCTAAAATAAGTTATTTAAAAACTCTGAGGGCTATTCAGATATACCAAGCATTGGTCTCACTCCTGGTATGCAAAGATGGGATTATCTTTGTCATTCCCACAGGGTGCTTTGAGGAATGATGGTCCCAAACCATGCCTTGTGATGACCTCTCAGCACAAACCCTGGTCTGCTTGACTTCTTTCCTGACCAAACCAGATATTTGAGTGTCACTGTTCATAATTAGACCTTCCTGTCCTGCTTCTTTGAGGTCAGACCTTGATTTATCTTTGCAGAAAACAGAATAGTACAAAATGAACAAGCATGGACTTAAAAGAATTAATTTGGTGTGGACTCAGATGTTTTCCTCCTTGTCAAAGTAGGTGTTCATATTTCAGGCCAGGTCTGGGTTGGCCAGGCTCCTCGGGGATCTGCCAGAGTCAGGGTCTTCTGAGGCTTTTCAAGATGAGGTTTGGTTCCAGTAAGCGCCTGTGTGTTCCTCAACTCTCTAGTCATGCAATCATCATAAGGCAGGGGACCAAAACGTTGATATTTTGGAGAGGGAAGAGACATCTCCAAGGGATTATTTTTTATGAACCAGAGACACTTAAGTGTTGCTGATTTATCTTAATACCAGATACTATGAGCAAATGTCCCAGATGCCTCTTTGTACTTTTGGCAAGTATTGATGAGAAATGGGATGGAGCAGGCCCAATCAGAGCTGGCTAGCTCAAAGTTTAGGGAGTCATTATCTTTCCCCCTCCAAATATGTAACTTATACTTGCTTCTAAAGTCTTCAAAGTTGCAGGTGGACACCTAGCTTTGGCCAGAAGCAGAGGGTCCCGTCACTGGATTTTCTGCTTCCAGAACAATTTTCTTGGGCTCAAAGGGAGAAATTCCTACATCTCCCATTAGTAGGTAGCTCTTTAAAATCAGTTACCAGTTCTTTAAACCTGGTTCTGTGGGTAGTGTTGCTGTGTAAAAAAACTTTTTTTTGTCACATGCAATGAGCTCCTGCTTGTCCTATGCATGATAAAGATTCTCAGAGGACAGTGCATGGTGGTGCCGCATATCCTGCTTTGTCAGGACTAGAAAAAGGCCATGCTGAACCTAGCTCCTTAGAAGTTGGAATATAAATGACGTTTGAAGCCACGTCCAATGTTGTAACATTTGCTAATGCCTATTAGATATGGATAAATTCTCCTGGCTTAATTTGGCAGACTGAATCACTTCTTCAGATTGTCTTCAGGGACAGGAAAGGAAATGCACAACTTCGCTATAATTTTTCTTTTGTGTCTTTAGAATGGAACATAATTTTTTATTGTTAACTGGTGGAAGCTGGTGAATCATGGCCAGCTGTGGCTCACCCCCCACAGGAAGAAAGTATCAGGCTTTAGCTAAGGAGATCTTCTTTTAAACAAAAATATATGATTTTTGAAGTGTATTTCCAACTAAAAAGGTACCGATCAGCAAATACTGTTCTGATCACCATCAAAAGAATGGAGGAATGAGAAAGTGAGGGGTTCCCTCTAAGGAAAATGTTAGAGTGATGTGTGATACATTCCTTGAGTAGAAACTCCATTGAGTGTAGGTGGAAGTCTGTGAAGTCCTGGCAGAGCGTCCTCCTGACTTCACTGCTTTCTTTCTCCAAAGTAGAGGAAGCCAGATGTCCATGAGAAGTCAAAGTCTGGCATTCTACGTTCCTGTAACAGGTCACCGATGCATACGTCCCCTGGGGACATCCTGTCATCTTGTTTCCATTTCTGATACTGGATCCAGAAAATGCACTTGGTAATAGCTTCTCTCTCTCTCTCTCTCTCTCTCTCTCTCTCTCTCTCTCTCCCCAGTAGGCAGTTTTGTATCAGAAACTGTTGCTGAGAATTTTCAGCTGCTTAAAATAGGTCAAAAGCCATTATTCTACTTGTTCTTTTTTCTCTCTCCCTCCCTCTCATCTCACTCTCTCTCTCCCTCCCTTGTTTCCCGCCCTTCATCAACATCTAAAACACTTTGCTAGTCAGTTGTCCATGCTCAGGAATCACCTTTAGTAGACTCAGATGTGTGAAGTTTGATATTTCTGACTGGACTTGGAGATTATTTAATCAGGTGGTATACGGGTACAAAATTATCTAGTATTCTTCTTCTATTTATAAATATGGGTTTAATAGATCTGTTTTGCAGACGTTTATTAGCAGAAATCCTCATGGGCAAATGCATCATAATTCTCCATGGGTATCGAACAGGCTATTTTTCATCATCTGGCTGCTTTGTCTGAAGAGTGGGTACCTAAAAACCCAATTTGGTCCTCTCAGCCACACCCAATCTTTAGAATCTGTTGAAAGCAAGACCCAAAATTGCCCCCACTTCTCCATATGAAACTTGGTGAAAAACTGTAGTCTCCCTGTTCTGTATGCAAAACCAAATTCCTTTTGGAGTGTTCCTTGGGTCTCTAGAATCCAGATAGCAATAAAGGAGGCAACGTGACATCTCTACCCCTCTGTGTACGATTTATTGATTGACTTGTAGATCCTGCTACTTGCCTTGAGCTATCTGAGGCAGAACCTTCGGCACAACTTGTATTGTTTGTTTATTAATTATTTTATTCTTGGTGCAACTCAGACAATGTTTTTTAAAAAACACACAAAAAGAAGTTCTGTGAGAGCAGGAGCCTCAATCTCTATCGAACACAACATTCTGTGACAATTTTCACAATTTCTCAGGTCTTTATACTAGACAAATTCAAATAAGAGAATAAAATAACTTCTAAGACAAGCCAAACAGAAATCTCGTGCTTGTTCAGGAATAGACGGAGTGCGTGCATCTACTGCTTTTTGTGGCCCTTGTCACCAAGGTCTCCACAGATACAAAAGCTCCCCCAGGTCTCAGAGAGGCATCACTGAAGAAAATTCTTTCCTGATTATTCCATAGCAGAGGTACACTGAGAAGAGACTGTGAGAAAGCTTTGGCCTTTTCTAAGCAAACAGGGATTCATAGCTTGCAACTTGCAAAAGACTTGATATTGTCCCCATAGATTGATAGATAAAGGACAATCACAAATAAGAGTAGGAAATACTTACAAAAATAGTACAAATGACTGTTTTAGCTCCCAGTTTTATTTTAAGCCCAAATCCTTAAAAACAATGTATGTGTGCCTCCAGTATTTTACCCAGAGTGATTTTTATCTGTAGCTTAATTCCCAAAATCTAAATTCTGTATTGCTGTGTCTTAATGTGTTTTTTCCTCGCTATCGGTGAATATTGATCCCAGGGCCAGCTTGCAGACCTTGACACTCAGAATCTCACAGCAGGGACACAAATGAGCCAATCATCTGCTTGCCAGAGGAGCAATTGGAAACCACTGATCTAATGAAATAGGCCGGTGATCCCCAAAAGTAGGACTCCCTGCTATCTATGCATTTGGTATCTGAGCAGAAATAGCCTTGCAAACTGTGGTATTGTAAATATAAAATAAATGATAAAAATTGGCTTGGCTTGTGGCTGTAGTGGTGACCAGGAACAGTGTAAGTGAAGGCCAGTACAGGACACGGTCTCAAGAGTGATTTTGTTAGAGGAGATAGGTGAAGAATATTGAAAGGTAAAAGATATGGCAGCAGATTTTATTGAACACAATGGGGTCTAAGCCTTATCCAAGATGTTCCAAGGCTGTCACAAGAGGCTTGGAAGCCACAAAGCCGACATAAGCACCTAGGATACCTTTCTTGTTACCCAGCGCCCAGCCGGTACTGTTTGCAAGTAGACAGGCTGAATAGCTTTCTGGTAGCCACTCACGTAGCTGCTAAGTGGTTCACTTTGACCATTTGACCCAGGTCTTCATACCTCATTTCTAGTTTTCTTTATTTTGCAGGGTGCTTCTAGTTGTGGGAAAAAAAATTAATGGGGTGCCTTTTGAACCAGGCTGGGATAGAAATGTCAAAACCTGGTCTTTTAGAAAGAGGTCAGTTCTGGCCAGGGCAGCACTAGGGTGGAGATGAATCTGTCTGCTTGGAATCAAGGGCAGACCATCTGCAAGAGCGTTTCTGTGGAGGGAGCTGGGAGGAGGTGGCTCGCTTGGAGGAAGGAGAGGGCTTGGCCTGGCCCACTCCCTCAACCAGTCCTATCTTATGTGCAAGACAGTAGGGAGTCTCTGTGATTCCTGAAGCAAGAGTGTGGTATGAAAACTGTCAGCACGAAGCAAGCTTGGACCCAGCATTTTCAATTAATGATAAAATGTCTCCTGAGGTGAGATTGCTGGATCATTTCTAACCATGGATTTGATGACTCTTGGGCACTCCTGGGACGTGCTCTTGTTCTCTGCATACTTGACAGAAGTTAGTTAGTTATGATTTCAGTCTTTCATGAACGTACCTCCCACCACCACTCCAAGAATAAAATATCAGTCTCCTTTAGTTATACAGCTTATGAGACAGGAGAATTTGAAGTCTTTTCTCTGTAGCACAAATTTCAAATAAAGAATCTTGCAAAGTTTCTGAGTTAGAGAGATTCTTGGGTCCTAAACCTTAAAATTCCAGGACTAAAGGCCTAGTTGGTTACTAACTTCTGATACCTGTCTATTCCTAACTAATCACTGTGGTACAATATCTTTTAAATGGCCTATTTCCAAAAATGGTAGGAGATAGGGAGTCAGTACGCTATTTTATTTTGAACACTTTTGTTAGGATAATGTCTCCAGCACATGGTACTTCTGAGCCTTAATTATGCTTTTTAACTCAGTCCTTTATGTCTGGGTCCTTAATGTCCAAGCTCCTATATAATTAGCAAGTTCAGTGTGTGGGAAAGAAACAAATATTTTTGGCATGACTTTAGCCTATATGTTACTGCAGTGCATTATTATTACAAGAAACTTCCTGAACTTGGAGCTATACTGTTTACTCTTTCAACTTGAAACAACCCAGTAAAAAGCTATTCCTCACTTTGGCCCATGATGCTAAAGTCAGATGGACGGTGCCTTGATCCAACTGAGATCTCATGGGCCCTCAGAGGAGGGTTTGAATTTGGCACTGCTGTCTTGGATCAGAGTCTGACAGTCAGTTGGGAACTTTTCCTTTTTCACCCAACTATTCATCCGTGACCACAGTCATGCCTCTTGTTGGAAATAGGGGCACTCTTCAGTGTTTGCAAGGGGCTACGTTTTTTAAGTAAACCCTCCAAGAAAGTTATTGTATTTCACTAAATCAGAGGAAGAAAATAGTATAAAAGAGAGAATATATGTTCACTTAAATCTTAATACCCAGAAATAATAATCAATATTTTGTGTTCCTTTGTGGATTTTTTTCATATTTGCTTGAGAAAACAACAAATATGTTTAAATATAGATATGTGTTATAGTTTGCTTTTCTTCCTCTTGAACTGTATATCATGATACACTTTCCTTGTGATGCATTATTGAATATTCATAATGAGTAATGAAATACACCTCCACGAGAGTGCAATGCCTTATTAAACCAAAGCATTTTTCTTCTCATTAACATACCAGTGATACCTTTTTATAATAATACCTATGTACCTGTCAACTTTTTTACTTAGCAGCTGTTGGGCACAGGGGGTGTATATTTTGAATTTTGACATGCAGTGTAAACTGCCTTTGAGAAAGTGTTTGCCAATCTATAATCCTACAATGAGTAATATCACACAAAAAGCAGAAGAATTAACTTCCCATGCTTTTAGGCTTTTCCAGATCTTACTTTTCTCTGGAACTTTATCTCTAAATGCCTAAGAGACAAGTGTTGCATTTACGAAGAACTGTAGGTTCAGTTTTGATCCTTGCACAGATTCTAAAATAAACTGTTAGATCAATTATTTAGGAAGCTTGGAATAAAATTAGCAATAACTGAGATATATTTGTTCTGTAAGCTTAAGTAATGCTAAGCTTGTTTTTTGACGAGGTAAATAGAAAGTCAGGTCAAGGGAATAGCATAGATACAGGGTACAAGATTGACACCTGATATCTCATATATTCCTTTTGTTTTTCTTTTCAATCATATAGAGAAATAAAAAATAGGTGAGTTTATTCGTTACCTGAAAACTCCACCCTAGACATATTCGTTAAAGCAATCCCACCACCATTATGGAAGGATCTCCAAAGGAGCTGCACTGTATCTTCCCAGGATCTATATGGAGCTAATTATATGCAGCCTTTGGAAACTCTGTAGTATCTAAAAACTGGGGAGGTTGGTGAAATAGTCGCAGACCTAACCAGAACTGAGAAACATCTCAGCAGTATGGACTCAAATTTAGGTAAGATGTGTCCATAAAAAAATGAATTAAAAATCAATTTAATACTCAAAATTTTCATATGTATTTGTCAGGGAAATATGACAGGTGTTCTCAGTGTCAGAGAAACTAGAAATTAGTATATAAGTTTAATCATTTGCAAATGTAAATATTCAACACTTTACAGTAGCTACTGAAAACTCAAGAGAAGCCAATAATATATTATTTTTTCAAAATACTTGATGTATTCCAAAATACTTGATTATTAGTACATATTATTTACACAGAATAGTGGGTTTCATTGTAATGTACTGATACTTGTAACTTTTACCCCTTTATGGCATTCTGAGAGAAAATACAGAAACATGCAACAGACATGTTCTGCTAAAAAGGAGCCAGATGGGTTGTGCATGTAACAGTAATTAGTCAGCTATGAAACCAAGATTTAAAATTCTTCATTGGGCCTCTAGTTTCTGGCCTATTTTGTTGTATAGGTTTTACATTTTTATTTTATTGATACATTTTAGATGTTCAGAGTGATGATATTCATCACAAATAATGCTTAGCACAGTTAAAGTCCTATGTGGTGACTTGGGCTCAGACTCTGTTCAGGGAATTATTTTCTCAAAGTAGCCCTGGATCATCATGGTGTCCTCATGTGCTATGCAGAGGCAGAGAGCCGACTCCTCAGAGAAGTAGGCGTGACTACTTGAGAGGGCCCCAAATGGCTGGGCCAGAGCAGCTGGAGATAAGAAGTATTCCATTCCAATACCTGAAGACCTAAGACCTCCACCTGATGAAATGTAAAAAGGGCAGAAGTAGTCCAAGAAACTGAAGACCCATTTAAACTATGCCATACATCATCGCATGAGGTATTGAGCTTCCGATCCCTAATGTAGTGGATCCAGCAGGGTTTCTGCAGAGAAAACCCTATTTGGGGAAAAGAGTTGTGCTAGTCAGAGAGTTGTTAACTCACTGTGACCAAATACTAGAGGACAACAAGGAAAGGAGGGGGCATGTATTCTGCCTGGGGTCTCAGAGGTTCCCATCTAGGCTCCCTTGGATCCATTGATTCTAAGCGTAAGGTGAGACAGAAACAACATGGCAGAGGACAGATGCTTGCCCCATGGAGCCAGGCAGCAGAAAAGAATGAAATGGTCCCGAGAGGGAGGAGCCAGAGACCAGACACAGTCCTCCATGTTCCCAATAGTGCCACCAAGTCATGGTTTCATCGTTGAACCCTTCCCCTGACACACCATAGAGCTCTCATGATCCAGTTGCCTTTCAGGAGCCCCACCTCTGAACCCTTGAGACTTTGGGGAGTCCATGTAGATCTAAATCCTCACAGTGCATGGACTCTTTGTACCACTGCATGTACAGTAAGTGACATTCACTTGCCCAGCATTTTCCCATGAATGATCTAGACATTGACAAAACCCAAAAGCCTTTTGAAGAGAAATAAAGCACCACATTCTCTGCTAGCACTACAATGCCTGGCAAGGGGCCAGCAGTGACCAGGACCTGCCCAGCCACGTCATAGAGGAAAGCAGCTGACTCTGCCTTCCCTGCACAGCTATGAGCTAGTCCCTCCCGCCTTGTCTCCCGCTCAAGTGAGCATGACACATGTTAACGAGTCCGAGTGAGAAGACCTCCCCTGCGTGCTCCAAGCTCGCCTATCAGTGTCCATTTTTCTCTTCTTTGATTCCTTCCTCCCACTTTTCCTTCTGGTCTTTTCTCTTCCTGCAATCAATCCCCACTAATTATGTAATACTACAGCTACTCTCACAACAAAATAGCACCCAAAGTGACCCAAAAGAAAAAAAAAAAAAAAAGGACAAAGAATGGAGGGTCACAAATAATAAAATAATATTGGCCACTAAATGAATGTAAAGGTGCTTGCCTTAAAATCATAGGTACAAAAATATACATGGGATATAATTTTTCAAAATATTTCATAAATTTTGTTCAGGAGAAGAGGGGCAAAATGGATGTTCATCAATGGTTTTGATGGAAATGTGACGAGGCATCCTTCAGATTTAAAACTTTAAGATTCTATTGTATGGATAGAATAGAATCAGTCTCCCACTGGTTCATTGTAGACATAGCTGCTATATGTTTGAGATCCATCCTTGTTGAGAACAAACGTGCTGCCTGGCAGGAAAAGCTGTTTCCTTGCAAAAGTATTCTTGGAAGTTTTGTTGGACATATTTAAAAAAGAAACTGAAAATGACCCAAATATCTCTAAAGCTTTATTGAACAAATGTTTGTTGTATGCACATTAGGATATAGGTCATGCTTTAGATCGTACAAACACACCTTTGGACAAAAACAAGCCAAGAGTTCTGCCTTTCAAGAGTTTCTTTTCTAGCCTGTCAGTAGAGAGCTAGCAATGCATAATGGACATTCAATTTTTTGTAGGGTGTGAGTGTTTGTCCATGTTTAAGTATGTGCTTACATCATGAGTTAAATTTTTTTGAGAAATTTTGACCAAAAACATATTCTTATTTTAAGAGAAAATTTAAAACAAAATTTCATAACAAAATAATATGAGAATACCAATAGCTAACACATTACATATTGTTATCTTTAAAGTAGTTGCTCAAGGTATAAGATATGGGCATAAAATTTTCCTGCAAAACTAATGGAATGGAATGCATATAGTGTTGTGGGTCATTCACACAGTAGACTTGTCCACACATACAGATCAAGGAAAAGAAAATGAGGGACAGGGCCAGCACCTAGGGCTGACAGTAGGATTTTGTAGTTTAAACCTTGGTCTGTCAGTGACTTTCATCCTCTTAAAACCTCAGTCTCTCCTCTGTGAAATAGTGAAGTTGAGATGTATGACTAAGCTTC
>PVKN010036981.1:0-11340 GCA_004027915.1 Capromys pilorides
TTTAGATAATTCAGGCTTATAATTTTATTATAGTACAGTTTAAGCCAGACCTGTTAACACCTTTAATCCCAACATTTTGGGAGATTGAGGCAGGAAGATGTTTTAAGCCTGGCATAGGAGAGTTAGCAGTATCATAAGAAGGGTTAGGACTGTAGCTCAGTGCAGAGCTCTGCAATTGTTCCTGAAAACTGCAAAAGAAGAAAAGAAAAGAAAAAATGAGAAAGTAAAACTTTATACAGGCATGCAAGTTAGTAGCATGCCTTAATTTGTTGTGAAATATTAGTTAATTCACTTACATTTTTGTCTGAAATTAACTTTTTATTTAAGTGTATATTGTACCAAATGATTGGAATTTATTATGAATTCATTAAAAGATAGTAATTGATATGTTTCCTTTACCAGAGGTGACAACTGGCTAGTTATAGCAATGGTAAAATCAAATTTAAAAAAATCTGTGTTTTTGACCAGTTGAGAACTGTTTTGCCTTTGATGGCTGTTGAACAAGTTAGATGATCTGTTGGTAATATCTGTTATTTAAAAGATAGTGGATAGAGTGTTTTGTTGTGTTTATCACTTTATCATATGTATTGATGACATTACAAAAACTATAGAATGAAAACATAAGAGATTCCTTCAAAGCTTCTTTCTTTAAAATTTGTACGCTGTAGTACGGGAATTAAAACATATGCAGTATATATAATTTTAAATATATTAAGTGAGTAAGTAACAACTGCAAGTGTTAAGGAAAGAAGAGTTTGCTTAATATAAAAGATAGAAGAAGGGGTGGGGAGATAGCTCAGTGGTCTAAGCACCTGCCTGGCAAGCGCAAGGACCTGAGTTTGAATTTCCAGTACTACATGCCACACCAGCGCCATGCAGAGCCGGCCACTGAGACTGGGCATGGTGATGCACTCCTGTAATCCCAGCACTGGAGAGACTGAATACAGGAGGATCCCTGTGAGTCTGAGCTGTGTAGTAAGACCCAGTAATAAGACCAAATAAATAGATAGATGGATAGATAGATAGATAAAAAGAAGATTAAAGAAAAAGATAAAGGAAGACCTCATGGAAATTGGCATTGCAATCAGATTTAATGACAAAATGGGGTCTAAAGGTAGAATTTATAGGGCTTACTAAATGTAGGGGTAAGCCTACGATGTAAAAAGGAAGAATTAAAGATAAAATTTGTAGTGTTGTTAACTGTAAAGGTTTTAATACTGAGTTTCAAGCAGTAGCAGGTTTTCAGAAAAATAATTCATTTGGCATATATTCCCAAGAGACAGTTATAAAGACAGAGCTCAAATACAGGTTCAAAAAGATTCTGAATAAAAGAAAAAAAAGAATGCCTATACTGATTCTTTGACTCTACTTCCCTCCAACAAGAGAAAGGCAGTTGTGTGGTTTGGTAGAATAAACACATGTTTATCTTCCACATTTTGTGGAAAGCCACTAAAAAGTTAATAAAAGGAGAGAGAAATCAGCAGCAGACAGAAGATGTCAGCACCTTTTTTGATTGAAGCTTGTCTTAGGAGAAGTTCATTTAAAGCAGGCTTCAAAGTACTTCAGGACACAAGGGAGGATTCAGAAATGTGGGATTTGGCAAGGGGTGGTGCAGTGAGATTTAGGCAAGTAGTAGTTAAACCCTAGGTCCACTCTGTGTCAACTCTGTCCTAAATGAGACTAAACCTCATCTGACAGTGTTGAACTACAGAGGTTGTGGACTTACAGATAGCAAGCATTGGTGAAAGGGACTGGAGGAATCCCTTCTGGCAAAACTGACTAGCTCTAAAAAAGGGAAATGGAAAATAAGTGAAACTTGGAATTAATGACGTTGTTCAAGCTTTGACTGCTTATTAAAAAAAAAGGTAAATTGTATCACTTTGCCAAGTTTATCCAATTACAAGAAAGAGAAATATGTTCTTCCGTCATTTCAAAAGTTGTCTGTTCATTGGTTTTAGTGAAATAGCGAATCAGAATTCCCATAAACTAACAGAAACCAGGGAAGCCAAAACTCCTGGGAGCAGTTCTCTAGTAGTACTCTTGGGTTGTTAAATAACTCCTACTCAGATCTCAGTAGGTCTGTCCTTTCATGTAAGTCATTTCTCTTTCAAAAAAGTTTAAAGAGTATATTTTAGAGCACTGACCTAGGCTTTTGTTGAATACCCATTAACTTGCAGATCTGACAGAAAAAAAGTGCACATGGTGAGAAAACATTTCAACTGTATATTTTAGTTCATGTTTATCAAGCATTAAATAGCTAAGAAAATCAGTGGTAGCTTGGAAACATAGTCACCTAGTTAAATTTATTATTAAGGGGAGGAAAAAAGAAATGGCATAAAATAACACTAGGCTTACCACGACTTTACCTACTTTTGCTAACATAGAAGTCTCTGAGGCAGAAATTATGGCTGTTTCTGTGTATATCTTGTTTGTATGCCTTATTTTCTTCTTATGTCTTAAAATTCAAATTTTGAATATAATGGCATAATTCTGTAACTCAACAAAAATATGTGAAGAATCTTAAATTCAGTCATCTGCTTAATGACAGGGATGTATTTTGAGAAATGGGTGATGCAGACTTCACAGAGAGTATGTAAACAGATCTGGGTAGTATGGCGTGCTTGCACAGTGGCTGTGCTGCAGTTGCTTGCCTGTAGGCTGCAAACCTGCTCAATAGGTTGCTGTGGGGAATACTCCAGGCCAGCGATGCCAGACCGTGTGGAGCTGTCAGGAAGTGATACAAACAAACCTGCGTGGCACAAGGGCTGTAGGTTTGCCGCCACTGCTCTAGGCAGTTGTAAAATCGTGGTGTTTGTACATCTAAACATAGAGACAGGAAAAATACGTTATAAAGGGTAAGAACATGCCGTATAGCAACCATTGTTGATTTCCTATCATCTTATTTTGAAATTCTATACCACTTTTAATGGTTTTAAAAAGTTTTTTTCTCTTAAAAAAAAGAACTGTATACAAGAAGCAAATATGGGACAGAGGGATCTTTTTGTACCCTTGCTTGCCTGCTTTACTGTCTTCACCCCTGTGAATGTTTGCCCTTCTGCCTTGTGCCACCCTGCCTTGGACTCAGCATATGTACTGAAACCTCTAGAAACTAAGATAAATAAACCTCCCTCATTTAACTTTGGGGGTCCAGTACAGCAAGGAGAGAAAAGTAAGACAGATTACACAATGTAGAAACCATAGGAGAAAAGAAAGAAAATTTAGTTTCATAAAAATAAAAAACAGAAAACATCTACCAAAATAAAAACATGAAGACAAATGACACACTGGGACACTGTAGAAACAATGTGCTAATTTTAATAAAATTAAAAATTATTAAAAAATAGAGAACCTTAATTTTTTTAATTAGTTAAAAATAATTCTGGGAAAAGAAATGGCTATGAATACACATGAAACAAATTGTTGACCTGTTTGTGGAGAAAAATATTAAACTATCAGATGCCATGTTTTACTACCAGAACTTGAAAGTTTGTATTTTACTGTTGTTAAGGATCTAAGGATCTAGTCACTTTCAATGAGTGCAAGTTGTTTGATGTGAAGGATGTCATTGTTAGGAGGCACTCTACTGAGGTAGTGCAGCGCACACTCCTTTTGCTCTCATAGTCCTCCTTCTGACACCCAACGAGTGTGCTCCCTAGTGAACATAGAGAATGAGAAAGGGCATATCTTTCTTCAACACTGGTAAAATTCTTCGCTGTTGCACTGAATAATAGGATGTAGTGCTATGTTTATAGTTTGGTCACATCTTTAACATTGTCCGAATAAAATAAAATAAAGTAAAGTAAAATAAAATAGTAAATATCTGCGTCCTCTATAATGTATTTTAAGAAATCCTACTCTATTAATAGAGTTCTTGATATACTTTTTAGGATTTTGGGAATGTATATCCAAATATAAAAAAAATTTATACTGTATGTTATTTTAATAACCTTTAATTTATTCCTTTAGCTTTCAGATATACCTACTGCTCGAAACTTGCATTCTTCATCTTATTCTCTACCTAGAAAATTTAGAAACTCAATAACAGTATTGCAGTGAATGACCATATATACGTACATGTTACATATATATTACATGTATATGTATATATATATAATGCATGTGTGTGTGACTATAAATACTAATTTAATTTCTATGCTTAAAGTGGGGAGGTCACAGAGCATATTGATGAGAGTTACAGTAACTTTAAACAAAATTAGCAGACTGCCAATTCTTCATAAAACTTTTTAGAAAGCTCTAGAAATTCAAGAGATAAAAAAATACTTAGGAAATTAATTGGAAATGAGTAGAATCAGAAGTTATTCTGAAAACTATGGAAACAAGTGTAGAACTTCATTGAGTCAGGTAAGGTTTGAGTGTGCAGGTTTTCTTTGAAAGTCAGCATTAAAATACTGTGTTTTACATCTTAGATGATTGATAATAAGTTCAAACAACTGAAAGAGTCAGCCAATATTTTTTTCTGTAGGTCACACTGGTAAAAAGTTTAAAAAACAGATTCTTAAGAAATTAATGGGAAGGGCCAGCCAAATAGTTCAGTGGATTAAAGCGCCTACAAGCAGGCACAGGGGCCAGGGGTTCGATCCTGGGGCCTGCCATGCTGGCCCCACCCCTGGGACAGGCTGAGATGGCAGTTGAGTCTTGGCATGGGGACATGTGCCTGTAAGCCCAGCTCCTGGGAGGCTGTAAACAGGCAGATGATTGCTACGAGTCCGATCTAGTAGTGAGATCTGAACACCTGTAGACCCTTCCCTAAAATACAAAAAAAAGAAAATGAAAGAAAGAGGAATAAAAGTTTTAGATCAGAGCTTTGTTTATTGATCTGTGTGAATGGTGATCAAAATACAGAGAAGATATAATATGTGAAACGAATTGTCCAATAAATGCTTGTTACTGCCCGGATATGTGCTAGCTGCTACTTCGTACACTAGGGATGTATTCTTTACTATAATAGAATAATCCTGACATCAAGAAATTTACATCCTAAAAATTACATCCATACTTCCCAAACGTGATTGTCATATACTTTGAGAATCTGTAAGTCAAAGTACGCTCTCTGTCCCTGTGCATGTCATCTGTCATCTCTGTCTTTTCTCTTATTCTGCTTTATCCCTCTTCATAACAGGTTCATGACCTGACAGATTTTGTGTGTGTGTGTGTGTGTGTGTGTGTGTGTGTGGTGTGATCTGTCTCTGAAGTAGAATGTAAACTTCCTAAGCTGAGTCTCTTCATTTTAACTATTGTGATCCTCTTAGCACTTAGCCCATAACACTCAACAAATATGAATAAGTTTGCTAGATAAGGGAAGATAAGGTTAGATATTTCCGTCTTTCTCTAATCACTGCTAAGTCATAGTGTTTTGTTGTTTAATTTTATTATTTGCAGATACATTTCTAAGGCATTTCATGATCATCCTATGTAAAATTTTATATTACTCCATTACTGCTTGTCATTTTCTCCTACTTTTCTTCATAGTACCTATCATAATCTTATGTATCATATGATTTCCTTAAACATTCCAGAACAAAAATATAAAGTCTAGAGAGCTTACAAGATTTTTGTATACTTTGGTTATTGTATTCTCATCATCTATGATGGGGCTTTGGATATATTAAATATGTATCAAAAAAAGGATTGAATTGTTCAATTCCTAATAAGACAGCTTAAAATACTACATTTTAGAAGGTCACACAAAAGGGGTGGGAAGGAGAAGAGAATAATAGACCTTCCCAGTTTTCCACTGGAAGCCTAGGGCTTGATTTTAAACTTCAGTTAATTAGTAGGTCAAGAAATTGATAAAACAAGGGAAAGGGGCCTGGGACAAGGTCTGAAAACTGTTTGGTGCCATACATTTGTTTTCAGTAGAGTCAAAGGTCAGGTACTCATGAAGGAGACAAACAAATGGTACAAACTAAAGTTAGGTAGACCTAGATAAGTGGTTCTGCAGCTAAGCATACACATGGAAAGATTCATAGACCAGACTGCTGGCTCTGTCAGGACATGTCTTATCAGTAGACCCAGAACAGGGGTGAGAGTTTGCATTTCCAACAGATTTCTAGATCTACTAGCACTGGTCCAAAGAGCAGATGCTGGTAATTACTGGCCTCAGTCTCTATAAGGCACCTGTAGAAACCACAAGGTATCAAGAAATAACCATAATGGCACAGCAGAAAATAAGCATAAAGCACACCACAAAGTCTGGTGTTTAATCGCTGCCTACCTGCTCCATTCATGCAGTTTGTTATCTTCTGATTGGGTATAGGAGAGGACCAGAACCAGAGGCTCTACTTTCATCCTTGTAGGTGCTGTCCCAGTGAATACAAGTACTATCTAGGCATGGGGTGGAGGTGGAGGTCACGCAGATGATGGATTTTACTTTTAGTATTTAATTATAAGCATGTTTTTCAGTTTCAAAACTATTTTGAAATATTCTTGCCAGTTTCTTTGACTACACTAGAGGGAGCTACAACTCAAATCATGCTATATAGGAATAACATAAAAACGTTAGATTTTGTTTTTCCATTTTGAGGTTTTTTTTTTAAACAAAGCTTAAGTTTTGTTGAAATATTTTAAGTGTATAGTCCATAAGGCTTTAGTAAATGCCTAAGTCTGGATAACTACCCATCCCATTTAATAGTCATATTTTATAATGATGTTTTTGGTCAACAGCAGCCCCTATATTTGCCAATTGTCCCATAAATTTGTCAGCGAGTGCCACCGCAGCCATCTTGGCTTGTTCGTATGCTCTAGTATTGCCGCATTTCTCAGAGAGGAAATAACTTAACAGTGCACATCAAAACACATCCCCATTGTTAATGTTCCCATTTTATTTTATTTATTTATTTATTTATTTATATTTTTTTGGCGGAACCAGGGATCAAACTCACGACCTTGCACTTGCTAGGCAGGCACTTGTGCCATGGAGCTATCTCCCCAGCCCCTTATTAATTTTCATTTATTTATTTATTTATTTATTTATTTATTTATTTATTTATTTATTTATTTATCATGGCCGGCTCAGCCTGCCCTGGGGGTGGGGCTGGCACAGCATGTAGTGCCAGGGACCGGAACCGCCGTCCCTGTGGTTGCCTAAGCTTTCCTAAGCAGGCGCTTTAGACCGCTGAACCATCTCTCACTGCCAGTGTTCCCATTTTACATGGGATTTTTCCTTCCTCACTTTGCAGTCACTTATATCACACACAAAAACTTATATTTGCTTCCTGTCACTGTAGATAGTTTGTTCTAGAATTTCCTAGTTTGAATCATGCAGTATACATGTTTGGTATCTGGCTTTTTCTGCATAGCAGTTTTACAATAATCCATGTTGCATTTATCAGTAGTTTATTGCTCTCTGTCGATAGGTGATACTCTGTTATTTGTGTATCTACATTTTGCTTACTCATTCTCCTCCTCTTTCCCCCGCCCCCCCCACTCCCTTTGAGACAGGTTTTGTTATGTAGTAGTTCAGGCTGGCCTTAAATTCAGTTTATACCCCAGGATAGCCTTAACCTCACAACAGTCCTCCTGCCTTATCCTCTCAAATGCTGGGCTTACAAGTATGTGCCATCATATTTTAAAGAGAAAATAAAAACAAGAACAGTACAGAATTTCAAAACAAGGTGATAGGAAATTAACAATGGTTACTATAATGCATGTTGTTATCTTTCAAGTAGTTGCTCAGAGTACCCGATGTAGGTATGTAAGATTGACCAAACAGTATAAGCACTAACTTCTGATTGTCCATAGATCATAGAATTTTCTTTTTTGTTGCTCAGCCCACCTGAGGATGGGGCTGGTGCGGCATGTGGTGCCAGATCGAAATGCTGTCCCCTGCACCTGCCTAAACTTGCCTAAGTAGGCACTTTAGACCAGTGAGCTATCTCGCCAGTCCCTATCATAGATTTTTTTTTTTAAATGAATCAGGAAAAAAATGAATTGTTACCACTTGACTACATTTAAGTACCTTGATTTAATTTTTTTTTGTAATTTTGACTTTCCTTTAAATAACTAAATTTATCCAGTTTTCTAATAAGTAGATGATTATCAAATTATTTACTGTAGTTAAATTTCTAAATAATTTTGATCTGATGCCTAAAACAGTAGTATAGGTAGGTGCAAAAAAGGTACCGTAATCAACAAGACTGAAAGTATGTTAAATTACATATAAGATGTTCAGTGAAAAAGTCATTTTGTGGGATCTTTTTATTTTTCATTTTTTAAGGTGAATTTATGGTACATTTGCTGTTTTATTTTATAGAAAAAAGTAGAACAGTATTTCACAACAAAATAATGGAATAATAATAGTTAACATATTGCATATTGTTGTCTTTACAGTGGTTACTCAGAGTACAAGTTATGGTCATAAACAATTCTCCAGTTGATATTAGTACAAGCTTTCCTCTTCAGAGAATTAAGAGACACTAATAACTGATTTGCATTTGTTTTTCATTTTCTCCCATTCTAGTTCCCTTTTTCCTTTTCAATAATTTCTTCGCACTTCAAAATATCTATTGTGCATTTTAGACTTTGTTTGCTTTTTCAGTTTCTCACCCCAGGGAGAAAGTGTGATGTTTACCCATGTGAGTCTGATTTATTTCACTAATGAGTGTGGTCTCTAGTTGGATCCATTTTTGTATAAAAGTCTCAAGTGTATCCTTCTTTATAGTGGAATAGTATTCTGTTGTATTAAAAGTCACATCTTTTTATCCATTCCTTGGTTGATGGGCATTTGGGTTGTTTCCAAGATATAAATATTTCAAATCATGTCGCTATAAACATGGTATATATACTGCTGTGGTATAATATTTTTAATTCTTCTGGGACGATACCCAGAAGACTAGCTGGGTTGAATGGGACTTCTAATCCTAGTTTTTAAGTCATCTCCAGATGGATTTACACAGTGGTTGTACCAGTCTACATTCTCACCAACAGTGGAGAAGGATTCCTTTTTCTCCACAGCCTCTCCAGCATTTGTTTTTAGCTGATTTCTTGATGATAGCCATTCTAGAGTAATATGGGATTTCAGTGGTGTTTTAGTTTGCATCTCTCAAATGACTAATTATGTTGAACATTTTTTTCATATATTTATTTGTCATTTATATTTCTGCATCTGATTAGTATGTATTCATCTCAGATGCTCATTTTGAATTGGGTCTTTGAATTTGGGGGTATAATTTTGCAAAATTCTTTATATGTTCTAGATAGAAATCCTTTAAGGAACACTTGGCTTTTTTCCACCCCAATTTTCTTTTCACTGTCTTGGTGATTTTTTTTTTTTAATGTGCAAAAACTTTATTAGGATGAGATCCCAGTTTTTGATTCATTGAAGTATTTCCCATGCAGTTTGGTTTTTGTTTATGAACTCTATGTCAACTTCTCTGTCTTCAGAATTTCTACCTATTTTCTCTTCAGATTAGTGCTTTTGTTTTTACATTTAGATCTTTGATTCATTTTGACTTTCATTTAATGCATGGTGATAGACATGAGTCTAGTTTTAGATTTTGGCATGTGAAAGCCAATTTTTTTAGAACTAGTTGTTAAAGAGGCTTTCTTCCAGTGAACATATTTAGCCCCTTTGTCAAACATAAGATGACTGAGTGTGTTTGTAGATATGACTGCATCTTCTAATCTGTTCCACTGATTCTCTGGTCTGTTTTTTTTTGTTTTTTTGTCAGTACCATGCAGATTTTATCATAGTAGTTTTGTGGTGTAATTTCTATTCAGGGATTGTGATGCCTCCTCCCTTGTCTTTGTTGCGAGAATTACCTTTGCTATTCTAGGTCTCTTCTGGTTCCATATAAAGTTTAGGAAATACAGTAGAAGCACTTGAAACAGAACCTAGCCTATTGCCCAAGGACATGCTGGTGAGTGTGGAGAAACTTAAGATAGCTAGAGTCTTGAGGACATATCAGAGAAGAGCTTGCTGCACAGAGAGAATCCATGGGAAGCCCGTTGAGTGTTAGAACAGCATACGATTCACTCTGTGCTGCGGTGAGGGAAGAATCATCCTAGAACAGAAAAAGAACAGCTTCTGTCACTTACATATGGCCAAGAACAAAGCCTACCATCAGGAACTGACTGGAAGGAAATCTTAATTCATGGGGCACAGAGTGAAGTACTCAGGAAGGTGCTGCCTCAGTGGTGAGGAATAATCTACTGCTTTGGATCGATGTACCAAGTGGTAAAGTCAAGACCTGAAAGGATCAGCCTTTCCAAGTAAATGAACAACTTCTCTGATCAAAACTCAAGATTTACAGAAATACAAAAATATGCCACATCATACACAGGAAAATACACGTAGTCCAACCTCCAGGCAAAAGTTAGTGAGTATGCAAAGAAAGAGGCAGAAAAATATAACCAGTGATGAGGTGCAGCAGAAAAAATGGCTATACAACTATATATTCAGAAAGTTATATTATAGTGTAGTGTAGTAGACATAAAAATTCAGGTCACACTTCTTAGTTTCTGAGTTGAAAGATTATACTGCACATTAGACACTGCAGAAGTAAAAACTACTGAATTTAATGACTCAACTTTGAAAACTAACTCCTCCAAAATTAAAAATAAACTATTAAGAATGAAAAGAGCATCTATAGATAGCATAACAGCCTTATAACGTTTGAAATTGTGGTCTCTGGAGGAGGGAACAGAAAGTCTGGGGATGTGGCTCTGTGGAAGTGCACCTGCCTAGCATGTGTGAGGCCCTAGGCTTGATCCACACTACTGGGGGAAAAGGGCCAGTGTCTTGGTTACTCTTCTCTCGTTGCTGGGACAAATACCCAACACCCAAAATGAAGGAAGGAAAAGTTTATTTAGCTCACAGTTACTGGAGGTTTCAGTCCATATTCAGCTGCTTCCAAGGCAGAGTGGAACAGGGCAGACTGAAAGTTTGGGTATATTTTCTGTTATGATAAAATGTAAAGACTAAGACTGTGTCCTCTGTAAGATGAATTTATTCTGTAAAGAAAAAAAATGTGAGCAGAAGAAAGCAAAGTTGGTGAAACAGTACAGAAGATTTTCAAATAACGGCAGAATTCTCATTGGAAATAGAACTAGAACTAGTATTTCTCATGAACACAGACATAAACAAAATTTTGGTATTTCAAATTTAACATATTAAATAGATATAATGAAATGAGTTTGTCCTAGACATGAAGAGTTGATTTAACATTTGAAATTCAATAAAATAACTGAACAAGAAAAACTATATGACTGCTTCAGTAAACACACAAAATCATTTAGTAAAATCCCACATCTATTTCTCATCAAAATTCTCAGCAAACAGAAGGAAATTCCTCAATCTGATAAAGAGCACTTATGAAAAGT
>PVKN010036982.1:0-11330 GCA_004027915.1 Capromys pilorides
ATAATTTCATGTTTTTCCTAACATTAGAAGAAAGATGAATCTCCCAATAGCTCTGTATTATTTTTCTTCATTGTTTCTTTCTTTGACAGACTGTATATTTCAGGACAATTTTTTTTTCTTGTGGTACCGGAGATTGAACTCAGGACCCTGTGCTTGCCAGGCCAGTGCTTATTCTTCTGAGATGTCTCCCCAGTCCCTCAGAACAATTTTAATTCACTGTAGAACTGAGTGGAAGATAGATGTCCCATATATGTCCTGTTCCCACATACACTTAACCTAACCATTGTCAACATTCCCCTCTGTAATATCACTTTATGTTATAATTAATAAAGTGTAATTATGAGCACCAGAGTCCCTAGTTTACATTAGAGTTCACTCAGTGCAATATATTTTATAGATTCAGGGAAATATGGGTTTATAATGTGTAATGACATATTCACCATCATGGTATTAGACAGAGTAGTTTCATAGCTTTAAATTTTCTCTCTGTTCCAATTATTCTTTCCACCCACATCCCTACACTGATTGTGTTGTTACACAAGCAGAAAGATATGTGTAAGTGATAAATTCTTTTTTGCACATTTAATCCTTTACTGGATGTTACAATTATCTTAAACTTCTTCTCTTCCAGTATTGATACCAGGCACATGGGTTCACATGCTCATGTTAGTCTGCTTATTATTGACCAAGTCCAAGGAATACATTTATTCTGGTTTTAAAAAAACAAAGGAAAAAGAACTTATTCATAACTTTCTCAGAGGAGACAGAGGAGCCCACTTGCCTCAAGTACCATCTCAACATGTATAGGTGGGTAAGGTTTTTTAAGAGTGAAGAACACAAGGGAGGGGAATACAGAGAAATAATGAAGATCTGCACACATTTCTTGCAGCCATTATCAGTTCCCCTGTTTTGTATAAAGGAAACAGAACTCCAGCCATGTGGAGCTATGTTCTATGTATTCTGTCACTGCTTTGAGGCTGAGGTATGAAGGCAGCGTTGGTCGTGTGCTCATTAGGAAAAAGTGGAAAAACAATGACTTATCTCCAAAAGAAAAAAAATGCTCAGCTTTTAAAGACCCACTTTGCATGGCCAGCTACAGTTCCCCATTGGCTTTAGCCCAGCCCTCAACCTTGAGGGCTTTGTGGCACCCCATCATCTGATCAGCCGTCTCACTTTGGGTTGATCCTCAGATTTCATCAAGGGTAGCTGGAGCACAGGCAAAGGGAACCCAGATACTTGAGCCTGAAAAGATACCACTACAAATTGTGAGGTCCAATACGAAAGAAAGTCAATGTCAGGAGATGCGTAGTCATTACACCTGTTAGAAAGCAGTCAGGTGCCTTTCCCAACCTCTGTAACTCTGCTTATTTTTGCAGTGTTGACATACAAGTGATTCTTTGATAGTTCCACCTATCCCACTCATCCCAATGCATTTTGCCACCACCCCTAACAATCAAAGAACTTAAAAGCCTTTCCTGCTCTAAATCTCAGCATTGCTAACATATGTCTACTCAAATACTTAAATAAAGACTGAAGACATAAAGGAAATGTAAATAAAATTTGTGAATTTATTAGGATCTTAAAGTCTTATGGGAATCAGAATTGTTTGAACATTGAAATAACGTAATTAGCACTGCCAAATGTAATTTTAAGTTAGATTTCTCCTTCTGGGACAAGTGGCTTCTCCAAAATTCCTGAGGCATAGGGCTACTCACATGTCGCCTCAACCCAGATGAATGGACAGATTATGCAAGTGCTGACACCAGGTCCAGAGTCCAGTTTCCTCTCCAGCAGGAAAAGAACAATGAACTGAATATGGCTGGATGTGAAAACTTCACTGTGAAGATCTGCGCCATCTGTCTGTGCTCCCCTTACTAAAAAAGACTCCTGCCCAGCTGTACATGGTGAGGTGGTAAGGCCAAGAGGCCCTTCCTTCTCCTCTGAGCCGGCTTTAAATAAGTCCCCCTTTTTATCCCCAAATAAGAAGTCTCCTTTGATTTGGTCAGTGTCGGATAAGCCAACCTGAGCATACATGGCTGGTAACAATAATGTGGTAGCCATTTTAATAGAGCGCTGGCTGGGTATCCTTGTATCTAAGTCTCAACTCTTCATGGAATGTAGCAATAGCCACTGGGAAGGCTGCTTTTAGTACAGTGTTAATAGAGGAGGACTTAGGCAGTATTTTTCCAGACATTAGTTGAAAAAGCTATGGTTTATAGCATATGGTTTATGGCCTTTGGATCCCTGAGGACCTCGAGGGAGGAGTGGGGGTGGTGAGTGCCGGAGTCAGCCCTACCACAGCAAGTAGAGCTGCAGAGTTCAGGAAAGGCGGTTCTGATACCTGATCACTGAAAGGAAAAGACCATCTAGCGGTGTAATGAGTAGGCGTCTCCCAACTTTGGTTTTCTTTTGTATTTGACACGACGATTTTCAGGGATACTTTTTCAGGCTCCTTTTTTACTAGCAGTCCTTGGCTTATTTTAAATTGGCTGTGTTGGGGTGGGGCGATAACTCCGTGGCACAAGTGCCTGCCTGGCAAGTGCAAGGTCATCAGTTCGAATCCCAGTCCTGAAAAAAAAAAAAAAAAATTGGCTGTTTCAACTTGTTTGTCAAAACTTCTGAAGGCTGGAAATTAATTTTTGTTTCCTGCCACCATGTTCCTCAGCTAGAAAAATGGAGGAATTTGATGACAGTGGCTTGCCTCTGTTTTTTTTTTTTTTTTTTTTTTAACACAGTAAAGGCCACTGAACTATCTGGCTGGCCCCACAAATTTTTACAAATAGTCTGAAACCAGTTTAGAATGAGCCAAGGACTGTTCTCCAAAATAAGAGGAAATTTAAAGCCCAGCAAGAATCTCACCATCATCAGCCTAGTAGGTGCATGCTCAGGGACAAGCACTCCTGAGTATTCTTGTCAGTAATAGGGCTAAGGGCAAGGGGATCAGCTCTGGCCTCCGGGATGGCCACGGATACAGCAGAGAACCTTGTTAAGGACAGTTGCATGACATTCAGTAACAGAGGCCCTATTGTATCATAATAAAAATCCCCTTTTTCTAAGTCACAGGTCACTCAAACGTTTTCAGGAAGGTACAGAGTAGCACATGCACTTTCCATTCCTAAGCAAATCACAACAGAGCTCCTGAACACACCTCAGTGTCTCTAGCTTCTGAGAGTCTCCTGACCCAAAGTTTCTTGTCCAACGGTTCAAGAACTTAGAACTCATCACTGGCTCACAAAGAAAGCTTCAGAGTGCTGTTAAGCCCCAAAAAGCTCACAGAAGCCACAGACACAGGAAAGCAAGGATGTTGTGTCTCTGAAGCATGTATTTAACTGTCCTTTCCCTGAAGGGGAAGCTCCCTGACATCACTTGAGAGCTCCATGGAGTCTTAAGTGCAGAGATTTGTCCTAACTTAGATGCATGTGGTAAAGAAGTCTCAGCCTGGACCCCACCACAGAACCCTGGCTACAGCCTGTCTCGTTACTGTGCAGCCTCTATGTGGTCCTGAAATTCTGCTGTCCATTCTAGAATACAAGCACTTACAACAAGAGGAAAACAAAGGCAAAGCAAAACAATACAAATAAGTGTCCAAAGCAACAAAACAAAACTTTTTCTTCCCCTGAATCTCTTCTTGCACCTGCCAGTATGCCAAAGTGGACTGAACTAGGTTAAATGACCACAAAAAATGAAGATATTTCCTTCACCTTCAATAGCATTGTGAAGCCTTAGGCTAGTGCAAGTGCCCCATCATGACCTGTAATAATGCCAAACGCCCCAAGCAGTGAAACTGCTCACCTCACCCAAATGGTCCAGCCAAACAACCTAAGAAGAGGTCCAAATGGTAGATTGCTTTCCAGCAGAAAATCAAGAAGAGCCTGCTGGCTTCCCAGCATTCCCCTGTCCCCCTCCAAATTTTTTTTCTATCACTACTTCCAGGCTGGACAAAGGAGAACACATGGGTAGGTGCTCAGCTGGAGGAAGTTTTGAGGAGCTACTTATCTCTAAAAGAAAAGGAACCCTAAAAATTAAGTTTCCTTTACCTCTGCAGATTACAGTACCACTTCTTTGAGAATTCTTTCTTCTTATCCCCATGTCCTCTCCTTCCAGATTTTCCCCGTGATCTCGTGACCTTTCCTTCATTTGATCAGAGCCTTATGTTCAGCAGCATATACCTCACTCCATTCTTAGTCACTTTTTGCTCCTTGAGTTCATTTATACTCTTCTTAATACTAAAATCTCTTCCTTCTCTCTTCTCATCTAGCTGGATAATCAAAGACAACATGTTTTTTCCTGACCTTCTCTAGAGAAGCATCATTGTTGGGGGAAGCCAGTTCCTGTGCATGCTAGAATCTAAGGAAGTGCATGATCCGTATTTTTGGTTAATTTTCTGCAATTTTTCACCATCTTTTTGTGTGTCTTTTAGTAAGATGCTGCATCACCTTTTAAATACTTTCCCTGTTGGGCTCTCCCTCTGCACACCTGTAAGCTTCACCTACCCTTCCTTATGCTCAAAATATTCTCCTTATTCCTATCAAATGACCTTATTTCCTACCTCAGCAGGCAACTTGAAACTACCAAATGAAAGCTTCCTGCAAACTTAAAACTCTACGCAGGCCTGGGCTCTACTTCTCCATTTCTCCTGATCTGTCCCTCCGCCTCCCTGCAGCAGAGGCTCTGCCTGACCTTTGCAATCCTTCCTCTCCTGCCCTTTACAGCGTGCTTTCCCTTTGGGGACTCTTCCTTCCTCTTTGATGAAATACTCCGCTTTCTTCATTTATTCACATTTGAATCTCAGTCATGGTACACACACACACACACACACACACACACACGCATGCACACGTGCACACACACACACATTTGATTTCAAATCCTCCTCTAGATACTTTCTCTAAAGCACAGTTTTTTAAATAATTTCCCTAAATACAGCGACTCCACTTGTGCATTCTTTAGCCCAGTGCTTCTGCCCTCCACGCCCCACTTCCCTCTGATAAAGTCAATGGCATATCCTCGAGTACATTTGCTAACTAACTAATTCATTCTTAAGCCCTTGACAGCATTTGCTCCTAGAGCCTTCCTGTCACTCTCTTTTCAACCCTATCTTAGTTTTGCTCCTGTGATAGTCTAGCCTCTTTCATTTTCTGCTAACTTCCTGAAATTTTCTGTTTCTTAGGAAGGCTCACTATTCACTTTCAGCCCTTATTATGAACATTCCCAGGCCCTTGTCTCTTTTCATTCTTGGTTAAGGTCAGTAACTCTTTTCTGTAAGGATACCCAGCTCTCAGAGCCATTTGGCCTTGTCACAATTACATCAATCCACCACCAGTGCGCAGCAGCTGCTATCTGTGCAGTGAGTGAAGAAGTGAGCACGCATCTCACTAACCTCCAGTGTGTTCTCCATCCTGATCAGCCTTATTGTGTTACCTATGTGATTCTTCCAAGGACATATATTAGTTATTACAGCCATAATTTCATTTGGTTTGCCTAAAGATTGTTTTTTCTAGAATGAGGAGGAGGAGGAGGAAGAAGAGGAAGAAAAGAAAAGAAGAGGAAAAAAAGAGGAAGAATAGGAGATGGAGGAGAAGGAGAGAAAGAGAGGAGAATAAATAGCAGAGGAAGAGAAAATGACTACATTTCAACATATGACTTTATTTACAAAATCAGGTAATGGACTATATATGACTGGGCTTTGTGTTAGAAGGCTATGTCTTCATTCCAGTGATTTTAATAATGAAATGACTTTCAAATGTATCCTGGTTCACCCTCCCCTGTGATGTTCAAATGTTCACAGATATCATACCAATATGTCTAACATAGCCGAAACTCACTATTTAGATAATCATGATCTTTTACATCTCACTTAATGGCATCCTAACCATTAATCCAGTACTGTAAACTAGAATAAAAAGATCATATCTAAAATCTCCCAATTCATGAACAAGTCCTATATACTGTATGTGCTATGTACAGACCAATACTATTGACATTTTTTCCATATCTGCTGATAATCTAGTTCAAGGTGCCTTTATCTCTACCTTGTCCTTGGGCAGTGGCTGCTGAACCCACAGGCCTCTGGTCAGTGTGTTCAGTGTACCATGCTTACTTCTGTAATAGGACTTTGACACAAACAGTTCTGTCCATCAGAAATGCCTTTTCATCCTTTCGTGTGGTTTAAGTCAGGTTAGCTCTATGACTAATATATTTTCCTTAAATGAGGCCACTACGAGGTTTAAGAAAATGAAGAGGTAAAAGGCGTATGCATATCTGGCAGGAGTCTACCATCCTTCTTTAAACAATACTTCAAAATAGCATCTTAGTGACATAAACTGCACACACCCAGACAAAATGAGAAACCCAAGTTCTCCTCCTGTTTTGGTCCCTTCTGGAAAAATGTATATGACTTCTGTAAATTCCCTTCACTCTCCTTAGCCATATTTCCCTAGAGTTTTCAATGTTCTGTTATTATTAATACTGGTTGCATATCAGATTAACCTGAACATTTTTTAACTATTATTGTGTGGGACTTAGCCTCAGAGTTTCTGATTTAACTGTCTAAGGTGGGGTTCGATTGTGATGTGTGTGAAACTGTCCCCAGGTAATTCTAACATGCAGAGTTACAAGTCAGCAGACTAGATACTATCTACTATTATGACCCCTTTTGGTTATGTGAGCAATATGACTTTATTTAGGCTCCACCCTCAAAAAAGTATAGTTTCACTTTTTTGAACTCATTCATTTACATTGCCCTAGAAAAAATATAGACAATTCATACTTTTAGTCAGAATCAAGAAGCAAGACTCTACTTCTTTTCTCTGAGCCTCTGCAGCAAGATTAGACAGGGAAGGGTTGGAATTTCAGTCTGGGGAACATAATTAAACTGTCAAGGCAAATCCAGAGTTTATAGTCAAAGTAAAATTTTCTATATAATTGGGAAAGACTTGGAGATATAGTTATGAGGTAGTTAATTCAGCCAACCAGACATGACATCAGGAGCCACAGAGCTTGTGGAGAAGCTCAAGAGAGAAGTTAAGCTTCTAATTCAAAATCATGCAAACCAGATGTTAGAACTCAGAAAGCTAAAATGCCACACACAAGTTCAGAAGCTAGAACACTGTAAAAAAAATACAGCGATCACCAACAAAAAAGGATTCATGAAGCTTCACATATGACACAAGTCCCTCTGAGGCTCTAAATCGAGAATTAAATCCATGTAGCCAAATAGCTTAGTGGACTAAAGTGCTTGCAAGCAGGCACAGAGGTCGGAGGTTCAATGCCCAGGCCTGCAGTGCCAGCCCTGCCCCTAGAATGTGCTGAGACAGCAATTGAGACTAGGCACAGTGGTGCATGCCTATAATCCCAGCTCTTGGGAGGCTGTAAACAGGTGGATCACTCTGAGTCTAATCTAATAGTGAGACCCTGAACACCCTGTAGACCCTTCCCCAAGCTATAAAAAAAAAATCCATGTAGTCAAGACATCATTCCCTTTCCCAGTCCTCTACCATATGCATTTATTCCTTTGACTCTCATTGTGCTAACTACTGTGAGTACTTGAGTTTCAGATTAGAACATAGAGAATACCAAATTTCCTCCTATAATTTGCTGTACAGTGAATTGTAGTTACCCTGAGAATTCAACCAATACTTAATATGGACATAGTTGATAACTAACTACATTTCCTAGGAAAGAACAGACCCAGTGCACCCTATGTACAGCATAACTCAATCTGGGGAAAAGATATCATACCAGATATTACCTGTGTGCTAGATAATTCTACCTGTGGGCATCTTGACTGTGCAAAGATTCCTTGGCTCACCCAGGCTCAAGGTAAGTTGGAGGAGATGTCACTCGTGTCATTTGGTGGTGGACACCAGCATGCAGAACTGCGAGCCTCTTGGTCATGCGAACAAGTGCTTGGCTATAGAGAAGAAGCATAAGTGAATGGGGAGTAATAGCATTGAATTTCTAAAAATAAATGCTTCTCTGAAAAAAAAGCAACAGCATGAGCTTTAAGAGAAATGAATGTCTTGGGACCTGGAAAGATAGCTTGGCAGTATAAGTACCCGCCTGGAAAACTTAGGGACCAGGATTCAATCTCCAGCACCACATGCTGCATTGGCCCCATCCTTGGGCGCACTGAGCTGGCCACCAAGACTAAGCATGGTGGTGCACACCTTTAATCCCAGCACTGGGGAGGCTGAAACAGGACGATCACTATCAGTCAAAATGACCCTTATACAAACTGCACAAAAAAGAAAGAAATGCTTTCATTCTTTGAGAATAAATATCTGAACACATTATTAATTAGCATATTTTGCTACTTTTTATGAAGTACCAGTGTTCCAGCTGAAGAATAAATCATATACTGTCTTCTTCATATTGCTTGAATGTAGAAAGCACCTTCATACTCTAAGCTGCTGTAGGTATGGTCCACCTACAGCAATATGTATTTACAAAAGAAGAGGTAAAGAAGCCCTTGTGGACTATGAGGTGCAACTTGCTCGTTTTGGAAAAAGAGATTTCAAAGCAAAAAGTTAAAATGATTGATCACCATGACACAATAGCAAGTACTGAAGCTCAAACCCTGTAGTGTTTTTTTTCAGACCCTCCAGTGTTAAGCCCACTGTATTTCTCAATTCAGAGGACAAAAGATGCATATTGTACTACTACACTACATTAGTGCATGTAGTCTGTCTGACAGACTCATGACTGGGAAGAGGAAGTCCATGGATATTGGGTAAAAGTTTTGTTACATTCCAAATACTATGTATAATTATGTGATCTCTTCATTTCATAAGTTAATGGTCTTTACCTTTTGGCATTGAATCAAAGATGTTGTTGCTACTCATTACTCTTCTTAAAAGGTTACCCACTTGTGGATTTACATGGAATTTTAATGAGCAAACAACTACAACATGCTTAATACAATAACATCTAGAACCTAGTATGCACTCGGTATGCTTATTACTATTGCTATTAATTGCTTTAGTATTTTATCTAAGGTTATCCCTACTCATTGTCTTTAGCCATAAGCATTTAATAGCTCATTACTAAATAGCTGTAGAAACATAACCAACAAATGAGTTGAGATGTTTAATTTTTTAAATCATTTATTTGTTTATTTGGTACAGGGTCTCGCTATGCATATCAGACTCATAGTGATCCTCTTGTCTCAGCCTTCCCAGTGCTGGAATTACAGGTGTGTGCCACCACACTCAGTTTTGGTAGCTGGCACAGCATGCCCAACGTTCTGGGTCCAGCATGGCATGTGGCACCAGGGATCAAACCCAGATCCTTGCACTTTCCAGGCAAACACACTGAGTTATCTCCCCAGCCCAAACAATTTAAAACTATAAATAAAAAAGGTAAGCTATCAGAAAACCAGAATTGTATCAAACTGGAACTGTATCAAAAAACAAAACCTGGAATTGTACACAGTTTTTGATCCATTTTTTCCTTGATTTTTAAATGTATTTTAAAGAGAATCTAATAATTGATAAGATATTAGAAACAGTACACATTTAGAAGGCAAAGAAGAGAGGCATTCAGCCGTGGTTTTGCATTACACATTGCTGTCCTTGATGTAGTTGCTCAGATCGCAGACATCAGCATACAGAATCAGTCAATGTAAAAATTCTAAACATTAACTGCTATTTTCAAAACTCTGATGGAAATTATTAGCACAATTATCTCAGCCATCCTGTATATATATACTTACATGATTTTCCCCCTTCATTTTTCCCTATCTTTTCTCCTTTCTCTCATCTTTGTTGTTTAATCCTTAAGTTTAGTTCTTTCTGTTGTACTATATCTATTATACTTTTCAGATTTTATTTATTCTTTCAGGTTCTTACATTAGGGAGACAATACGGTATCTACACATGTGGGTCTGATTTATTTCACTTATGAGAATAGCCTCTAGCTGCATCCACTTATCAATAAAGCCTTTGAGTTTGTCTGTCTTTATAGCTGAGTAGTACTCCACTGTACAAAAATATGACATCTTTTTTATCCACTCCTAAAGTGATGAACATTTTAGTTGTTTCCAAGTTTTGGCTATGACAAATTGTGTTGCTATACACATGAGTGCACATATATCACTACAGTATGATGTTTTCAGTTCTTTTGGGGAAAATACCCAGAAAGGGAATAGCTTGATTAAATGGGATTTCCAGTCCTAGTTTTTTGAGGAGTCTCCACACTGATTTCCATAGTAGTTGGACTAGTCTACATTTCTACCAGCAGTGGAGAAGGGTTCCCTTTTCTCCACAGCCTCTCCAGCATTTGTTATTAGTTTATTTCTTTATGTTAGCCATTCTTTCAGGAATAAGATGATATCTCAATGTTTTAATTTGCATTTCTCGAATGGCTAGTGCTGTGGAATATTTTTCCATGTAGTTATTGGCCATTTGTATTTCTTTCTCTGAGAAGTTTGTATTCTTCTCAAATGCCATTTTTGGACTAGGTCTTTAAGTTTTGGGCTCTGAATTTTCTTGAGTTCTTTATATAGTTTAAATAAAAATCCTTTGTCTGACTGATTGTTGGTTATGACTTTTTTCCCAATTTGTAAGTTGTCTTTTCACTCTGTTGGTGATTTCTTTCGACATGCAGAAACTTCTGCCTAAAATGAGATCCCAGTTGTTGATTTCTCGTAGAGTTTCCTGTGAAGTTTTGTTTTTGTTAATGAACTAGCTGTCAACCCCTATGTATTACAGATTTCCACCTACTTTCTCTTCCAGGAAATTTAGTTTTTCTCTTTTAATATTTACATCTTTAATTGATTTTGACTTTAGTTTAGTGCATGGTGATAGATCCACATCTAGTTTTAGTTTCAAGCATGTGGAAAGCCAGTTTTTCCAGCACCATTTGTTAAAGAGGCTATCTTTCCTCCATTGAACTTTTTTGGCCCCTTTGTCACAGATGAGATGGCTGAATGTGTTTGTAGTTGTATTTGCATCTTCTATTCTGTTCCATTGATTCTCAGGTCTGCTTTTATGATAGTACCATGCTGATTTTCAATTTATTTTTAAATTCTATCATTGAATTTGTTAATAGAAAAGTATTTTATTATTATGCCTAACTATCCATAATAAAGTAAAATATACAATCACCTACTCAGATAAGCTGAATAAAGAATTTGAGATGACACATGAAAAAAATCTTCAAGTCTACTGTTATTCATGGAAATTATGAAGATGATGAATACTATCTAAGAGGTTGAGGTGCATCTATTTAGGTATTTAAAGGTCAAAATATAGTGCCAATGCAAAAGTGAAAAAGAGAACAACTTCAGAAAGTTTAATGACCCAAAAGGACAATTTCTTTTTTTTTTTTTT
>PVKN010036983.1:0-11330 GCA_004027915.1 Capromys pilorides
GAGGAAGAAAGAGGACAGAGGGAGACAGGGAGGGAGGGAGGGAGGGAGGGATGGAAGGAGGGAGGGAGGGAAGGAAGGAGGGAGGGAAGGAAGGAAGGAGACAGGGACAGAGAGAGAAAGAAAGAGGGAGGGAGGGAGACCGGGAGAGAGGAAAGGAGGGAGACAGGGAGAGACAAAAAGAGGGAGAGAGGGTGACAGAGAGAGAGGGAAATGGAGAGGGGGAGGGAGAGGGAGTTATAGTGGTGAGTTACGGTGAGTTTTTTCACTGAGAGAACGCCCAATCTGTCTAACTTTGTGAGGTGTGCCAGCTAGTTCACTACCCACCGTTGCTTTCTCGCCTTTTTCATGATGCTCTTCCTAGAGCTAAGGGTCACATCTCCACCTCACCCCAGGTCAACTGACAAGGCTAAAACAACCCGCTGGAGGCTCTGTGCATGCAGGTCCTGCCCCACGGGTGCAGGTGCTCAGCCTCCACATGCCGTGTGCGTGTCAGCCGCCATGCCCTCCTGTGTTCCTTTCTGCTTTCTTTTCTATCCACAGAAAGTCCCAGAGATGGAGGTCCTTTCCCATTCAGCAGCACCCACAAATTGTCTCATTGTGTTAAATTCACCGAACACCCTGCCACCACTCATGTCCAGGCATTGCTGCTGCCCAGTGTCCAGTACAGCTGGGCAGCCCTCTGCTTCGTGTGTGGCCTCCAGTGTAGACCCCTTCCTCCCCACAGGAGCGTTTTCCCAGTTCAATCCTTATATTTTCATTTCTGTTGTCTCAGAGCAGCCTGGCTTACAGTGAGAATCTACAAGCCAGCTGAGGAACAGGCAGGAAAGTCTGCCTGGACAGTCAGTGGAATGATCCAGAAGGATGGGCAGAGTTCTTGTCACCCTGCTAGTGGCCTCCACAAATCCTGAGAAGAAGCAAGAGTACAGAAATGAGGGCTGGGGAGATAGCTCTGTGGTATAAGTGCCTGCCAGGCAAGCGCAAGGTTCCAAGTTTGATTCCCAGTACTGCATGCCTCTCCGGCTCCAGAATCCCACGTGTGCCACTCTCTGGTGGTGCATGCCTATAATCCCGGGGCTGGGGAGGCTGAGATAGGAGGATCACTACAAGTGCCAACTGAGCAGCAAGATTCCATATTGGAAAAAAAAAAATGCAGGAATGGAAAAGAAACAATAGGAAAAGGAAAAGAAATGAAAAGATTAAGCATGAAGTGGAAGAGGGGGTAAAAAGCACCTGTTCTTAGAATGAGACAGGAGTGGCTATCTTTGTTAAGGAAGACCACGAGCCACCCACCTCTGCGTTCCACCCTTGCCACCTTGTCAGGGTTCACAGTAGTCCCTGGTCCTTCCAAAAGGCCTGCTGTCCTCCCTCCCATGCTGAGGCTGTCAAATAAACATTCCAGGCCACCATGGTTTTAATGAAGCACTTGCACTCAGCCTCACAGACCAGACTAAATCTCAAAACGGAGCCACTCGTGCAGGGTTCCAGGCCACCAAATGAAACTAAGTGATTATGATAGTCCAGGAACTCAGGAGGTAGAGATGCCAACCAAGGTTGCTAAGCAACCTGGCGTCAGCCAGTCAGACAGCAAAGTCACCTCTGCTCTCAGTCTTACATCCTTCTGTCCTGACCAAAAAGACCTGGTGTGTTGGTTGCTTATTGTTCCTTCTCCCTGTCCTCACTCACCGAGAAAGCAACTTGGAGGTGACCACCCCACCCTGTGCTCTTGGCTCTGATTTTATGGGATGAATGTGCCTGACTCCAGACACAGTCCAGACAGGGAAGATCTGGATGATAGCACATGGTCGTCTCGTCCTTGACCAGGACCTGGTACATGCCGGTCGCTCTGTCTGGAACATCCCCACCCTCTTTCACTTCTGCCAATGGTTTCCTTCTGCAGAGTTCTCTCCACAGCCCCAGGGGAACCTTAGTACATCTGCTGGTTACATAGTGGTCACCGCTGTGGGTGTCACTCCTGGCACCTAGCTGACAGAGGCCAGACACGCTGCTTACCATTGACGATGCCCAGGGCAATCTCCAGTCATGAAGGATTACTGGGCTCCCGTGTCAGGAACGTGCATGGTGGCTGAGAAACCCTGCTCTGCTCTCTGATGTGTCACTGGGCACTTGGCTTTTGTGGCCAATGCCTAGGGAAGCCACACACACACACACACACACACACACACACTCCTCTGGGACCCTGGGATGGGTGCTCATTGCAGCCTGGGCTTGTCCTTTGCATATGTGTCCCAGATGGAATTGTTGTGCTATGGAATTCACTGCCACACCAGAGCTTAGCAATCCCTGCTGAGGAGCAGCCCACCACACAACGCAGAGCCACGCACTGGACCAGTCTCAATCTCATTTTTCATTAAACACAATCCATCCAAAGTGACTTCGCTGAGTTGCACTCCAAATGTCTCTGGCTGCTTTGAAAATCAAATCTCTCCTCAATGAACGAAGAGTTGCCAGTCAAGACACTCGGGGTGGGGGTGGAGGTATGCAGGCTGAGGACAGGGTGCACCATGCACCAGCTCGGGCTCTCACAGCGAGCTCCCTCTGGGACACACAGGTTCTGGCTTTCAGATGCTGGCACTGGCGTCTTTGTGTTCATGCTTAGGAAGTATACAAAAGAAAAGAATGCCAGGCAACTCTGAGAAGAAAGAGATGGAAAGGGGCTAAAAATACAGGAGATCTTGTGGAGGCTTCCATGGTACACTAAAAAGCACAACACTCTGGAAATCACGTCCAAATGCTTACTGCACTGCAAGGTACCTGACCTTAGGCAGTTTTCTTGGATTACCTAAGCATCAGTTTACTAATCTAAAATAGCTAATCTGTGCAGATTCGCAGAATGATACATTTAGAGGACAGCTAGCACATGACGCCAAGTGCAGAGAAAGCCGTTCATACAAAGGTCTGTTGGGCGTAAAACACTTAGATTATCACCCTGACCCCAAGCATGATGCAGCCCAAGAAGGCAATGGAGGACTAGGCCTCCATTCATCCAGGGAATATTACAGCACACTGGGTTCATCAGTGAACAAGTAGGGGTCTTCACGCAATGAAAAGGCCTCGAAATATTTGTTGTTCATCCATGCCTGTTGTGGGTATAATAGGATAAAGGTAGGACCAAGAAATAGAATCCATTTCAGAGTCTCCACACTGTTTTCTTGCCTTGAGTGGCATCGATCACAGCCATATAATTAATAGTCACATCATTTTGTGGTCTTTGGATGCAAGAGTCAGAGACATGCGTTTGAGTAAATATGAATTCATTACAAAGATGGCACAGAGTCCCAGAGGTCTGAGCAAGCAGCCTCAGGAAGGATGGAGGCCGGAGACACCCTCAGTCACCCTGTGTCCAGCTCTTCTCTTTGATTAGCCTCCTTAGTCCTGGAACTTAGTGTCAAAGTCCTGGACCTGAGAGTGCAAGAGCCCACATTAGGGACCAAACTCATCCTCGCCAGAGCATGGCACATCCCCTCTCCCGAGAAGCCTATCGAGAAGCCCACAGTATTCCCAAGACGTTCAGGGCACTATGAGCAACAGAAAAAGAATCAACGATGGTGGAGAAAACAAAGAAACACCAAGAAAAATAACAGTGATAATACCATGGGTGGGAACCTGCTACCTGCTAGGCACTGAATCACACACCTTGGTTATCTTATGGAGGTGTAAATCCCATCCTGCACAGTCAGCAGTACTGTTACTCTCAATTTGAAGATGGGTAAATGAGCTCAGGGCTCCACGTTACAGAGCTAGAAAATGGAAACAGGGTCAGGCACTGAAGTCCATTTAATCATTATGTTATTCTATGTCTTAGATTACCCATAAGTAGGAAATAACCCAGTACTCAATACTCCAAATTCAATATTGAAAGACACCCTGAACACCCCACACTAGGAAAAGCACATTCGGTGTTGAACACAGTGAAGAACAATCTAAGTACAGAATGGCCGTCAGCAGCACCCACAGAGCTAATAAATGAAACATAGAAAACCAGACTAATGTTCTTCAAAAGGTGAAATATGGCCGTTCCCTGCCTACAGATGCTTCCCTCCTCCCTCTGTAGCTGAGAAACTATTCACCTTGGCAGTGAACGATGACTCACTGCAAATTGGAGTCCAGGTCCCATCCTGGGCAGATTCTTCAGCCAGTGTCTGTGGCTTAGTCAAGTCAGTGGAAAGCTCAACCCAGACAATCATCATCCTCATGGGAGTTTTATCTTTAAAATAAATTCTGTGTTGCTGAATTGGTAAGACAAAATTTCCTCTATCTACCCACAACATTAAGAATGAACTGGTATTTCTGATGTTGCATATTTCAATTTTTTAAAATAACCTCATGCATAACTTCAGTAGTACTAATAAGTAAGTCAATGTGTAGAACTAGAGAACAGATCGCTCCCCTATCCCCCAGCAATGTGCTCCCTTGTCCACTAGGGCAGGGAGACCACCCTAGATACCTTGGGAGTCCACTGGCTTGGCAGAAATCTCAGGGCATTGCAGCCTGCTGTGGTTCATGCCTAGTTGTTCCCCTAAAGCCTCATGAAGTCATGGGGTGACTTCTGGAGTTTGTGATTAAGTCTTGACCCAGTGATGGGATTGTAGGTATGAGTGCTACATCCTGGCTCTGGGGTGGATAATGTGCATTACAATGTAAGGAGGGGAAAGAGGTTGGCTAGCTGCAGGAGCTGCTGCCCCTCCCTTAGCTCTTTGCTGCTGCTATGAACAGCTGTTCTGTGCCATGTACCACTCTGCGTTAGAGCCAGCTGAGTATGGACTGAAACCTTCACTAACTGTGAGCTAAATAAACCTTCCCGAGAAGATTCATTTTGGGTATTGGGTATTTTGTTCCAGCAATGAGAGAAAGATAACTGAGATATGGCATCATGTGACTTCTCTGTGCCTCAGTTTCCTCATCTATTAATGATGGTCACCAGGAACTGCCCTGGACACAACTTAAGCAGTGGTGCAACTTGCTTGAAACCGTCTCGTACTAAGATGATGGAACAGGGCCTGAGGCGCACAGCTCAAAGTGCAGGTTCTAGGAAACACCATTCTTTGAGGAAGAGAAACTGAACGGAAAGAGGAAAACAGCAGAGTGGGAAGAGGATGTAGTCTTAGCTGCAGACGTCCTCAGAGGAGCCCCAGGCCAGGAGCTGCTATAGCTCGGTCTAGTTCTGAGGGAAAGGACCTACAGGAATTTGAGCAGGGCTTCAGGGGCACTGTAACACCTTTGTGATAAACATGAATTCCTTGTTTTACTTTCAGTTTGGTGAACACTAAGAGAAAAAGGACCTTGCTTGGCAGTGAAGATGTAAGAATGAGTCATGTATGGTTCCTGCCTCTGACGTACTTCTTATTCAGCTGGAAAGATGATGCAGGCTGGAGTAATGGCACCAGGAAAATGCTGGAGACACCCCTCGCTCATCAGCCCAGAGGCCCATGGTCATTTCTTTACTGACCTCTGCCCCCTGATAACATCCAATGTCAAGAGCTGTGTTTTACTTTCAGCTTTTGGCTAGGAGGAGGCCAAGGTGCAACTTTCTTTGGTCATCCTGAATCTGGGTTCATGCAACACCAGCCACCTCCAGCATGCCGCCAAGTTCAACCCCAAAGAGATCAAAGTCGTCTACTCAGGCGCTCCGGTGGCGAGGTTGGCGCCATATCTGCCCTTGTCCCCGAGATCGGTCCTGTGGGTCTATCTCCAAAAAAAGTGGACAATGACATCACCAAGGCAATGGGTGAGTGGAAGGGTCTGTGGATTATGGTGAAACTGTGCCTTCCGCACCTGCCCCGACCATCAAAGCCCTCAAGGAGCCACCAAGAGACAGAAAGAAGCAGAAAAACAATGAGCACAGCGCAAACATCGCTTTTGATGAAATTGTCAACATTGCCTGGCAGATGTGGCACCAGGTTTTAGCCAGAGAACTTTCTGGAACCATTAAAGAAATCCTGGGGACCACCTAGTCTGTGGGCTGCAACGTGAACAGCTGGCACCCTCATGACATTGTAGATGACATCAACAACAGTCTTGTGGAGTGCCCAGCTAGCTAAGGTGCTAAGAAAATAATGTCAATAAAAACATGATCTGACAGGGCGGCCAAATAGCACAGTGGATTAAAGTACCTGCAAGCAGGCACAAGGGATGAGGGTTTAATCCCCATCCTACCTTGCCAGCCCCACCCCTGGGGTGCACTGAGACGGCAATTGAGACTGGGCATGGTGGTGCTGCACACCTGTAATCCCAACTCCTGGAAGGCTGTAAGCAGGCAGATCACTGAGTCCAATCTAGCAATGAGACCCTCAACATCCTGTAGAACCTTCCCTAAAATAAAAAAAGAAATAAATAATAAAAAATAAAAAGTAAAAAGATGATCTGACAAAAAAATTTTATTTCAGAATGCTTGTTTTATTTTCTTAACAGATGGGTGATAGAAGGGTGATAGCAGCAGTGGCCAATCGATGCGACAACCTACTGCTTTTCCAACTGCGTTAGCAATTGATGACATCAATAAAGTGGATTCATACAACCTATTTTTTGATAACAAAAATAGAAAGGAAATAAACACAGGGAAAACATCAGAGTGTCTCAGTAGTAAGCCTCAGGTCAGGGGTAAGAATGGCTTCTGGGCGTGCATCCATCAGAGTAGCAGTGTCTCTTTGTTTCCTGGTTTCAGGGTAAATATTTTTCTTAAAATGAATTGCCACTGAAATAAATTGAGAAATGCTGAACCAAGTTATACCAGGCTGTGATGACTTGTGATTGTAATATTCCTCCCAGAGAACATTACTGAAATGGAAACCAGCATAATTATGAAAGGAAACTACAGAGACGGAAACGCTAACTCCAGGTACATGTGAACAAAAGCGTGTCCTGAGAACTTGGGTCTTTCAAGCTCTTGTAGCCATAAATCTGATTTGTCAGTAACCCTTCAGAATACTTTACCAAGGTCAGTGCGGTGTGCTGAGGATGTAAAGGACGTGAGTGTCAGCCACCTGACCATGGGCTCATCATCCCGCAGGACCACAGCGTGAGGAACGCACGTCCATGAGGCCTGGCAAGCACGCTCACAGGGGGGCGGGTGCCAGGCCGAAGGTGACAATATCAGTCCTTCTGCTTGGCCAGAGAGACAGCTGGAGCCTGCGCTGAGGAACATGAGGTCTCATTCAGGAGAAAGGCTGCATGTGGAAAACTATATACAATACATAAGCAATATATAAAATGTGTAAGAATAAAATCACACGCACTTTTTTCTGGAGAAGGAAAGGATCCAAGTGATTTTTAATAAAAACTCTAGGAAGATAGATGTGCTTAAATACAGCATGGTTTTTCTTATAGGAAAAATCCAAAGTATAAATAATTTAAAGAGCAAAATAAAATACAGATAATGGGAAACAAGGAGGTAGATCTTTTTCAAGTGAGAAGAGAACAAGACATGGGGTGTGTGTAAAAGAATCAAAACACCACGTTCATGCGCCTTCTCCCCCAGAGGAAAGTCACCAAGCACTGTGAACCTGTACTGATACATTTTTAAATAATAAAAGACAATTTCATTGGGGGAGATAAAGCGCATGCAAGAAGATAAGGACAGCATGACATACTTTATTTAAGAGATGGAAATGATTACATTGCATTTATTTTTTTTATGAACCCAGGAAGACAAATGAAAAGCACAAAAACAGACTTACTTGATTCAGGAAGACAAGGGTAGACCACAGATTCAAAACTAGAGCCAGAGAGCAGCCAGGCGGCGGGTGTTGCTGTCAGACAGTGGGCAACTGAGTAGCTGGGGAGTGCGCGCATGTGCTCAGGCATGCCACCTGGGCACTGAGTAGCGGCCGCTCCTGTGACAATCCTGAGAGCCATGGTAGTGCCAGCCCCCCAGACGGCCTCATGCTAGTTCTCCATCTGCGCCCTTGATGGTTAAACTACACACAGATCTGGGCAGGGAAGCAGCCCAGAACAGAAGGCAGGTCACCTGCCCTGAAGGTGACAGCAAGACCCTAACCCTCAAAAGCACAGGGAAGAAAATAATCTACAGGGGTAGTTTGGAAGAGATCCAGGCTAAGCTGTAAGAACATCTCCGATTGGGATGATTTTTACTTACCATTATGTTTATTTTTAATTTGCTTTATTAGGGATTATCTACATACATTGAAACTCACGTGCCAGTTGCATGACTCTTGACAAAGGCGTATGACACAGCGGCCATCACATCGTCAACATATAAGACATACTGGTCACACCGGCAACTTCCACAGACCCCTTTTACTTAATGTGGTGTTTTGAAGTGAACTCTGAGGCTGATGAACCTGGCCACTGATGTCAGAGCAAATGAGGAAAAAGCACGCCACAGCCACCATCACAGTAATGAAGTGCCTCAACATATGTGTCAAGACAAGGTAGGAAACTCAAAAAATGATATTTAATACCCAAAACACAGACTCTACAAACTGCCTCTAACACAGTGATCTAATGGTAAGGTCCTGCAGGCTTTGCTTTAACCTCCCCCAGTTTGATGAAAGCACCTATGCAAAAGTGACCCCCAAAGACAACGGCTATTTGGGGGCAGGGGAGAAATGCTTTGCTCCCTGAGATAGCCTCTTGATCAAGTATTAGGGAGAGTGACCAAAGAAGTAGAAGACTCTCACACCCTAGACATGCAAAGGGCTGCCAGAACCCTGCGGCTGGCTTCCTCTATGTTCCTCAGAACACAGCAGTATGAACCCCGCCCCCAGGTCCACGCAGAAGACAAGCACGGAAGAGCTGTGGGTCATAGGTGATCACGTAAGTTCCAGACCGACATTTTAAAATCAAAAGAAAAAAGCCAGACGGGAGTATGAAAGGCAGGAACCGAATCAAACCCAAGATTACGCAGGAAGATAAAGAGATGACTAAGAGCGTATCAGGCAGCATGCGCAGCCAGCACACAGCTCGCCAGCCCCAGCCAGACAGATGCGGCTCAGACTTGGCCTAAACCCAAAGCAAGCAGCGTCCCCACATCCAGGGAGCCAAGGACCGACTGGCGTTGGGCAACCGGAGCATCACATGCCACACTAATGGCCACGGTTCATTCGGAGGAGGCGTGCTCTGAGAATAATAGGAAAGCTCATGTGGCTGGGCAAGAGGATCCCTCTGACTTTCACCCAGGGACAAGAGTCAGGCCAACAGTGAAGTACACTCAAGGCCAACACACCCCCAGACCACATTCAGTCAGAATCCCCAGGGAGCAAACTACAATGGAAGCACAGGCATAAATTCCCTGACAACAAGACCGAAGCATTTTGAGAGGGTTTTATTTTACAGTTGCAAAGATTTCATCCCACTGAACCATTTCCCAGCCTGCACGGAGCCTTCTCATCATAATCACCACCCCCAGCAGCCGTGAGCTGGATGTTCAAGGGCGCATAGGCCTCTGAAAATCTCTGGGCTCTGGGCTTGGCCTGGGGATGCTCACAGCATGTGTCTTCTGGAGCCTGGAACCTGAGAAGCAGTGCTAATCTACCAAGCTGACCCACTTCTGAATGTAGCACACAGACAACACCACAGCATGCCACAGGTCTTGCTCAGCATTCACGGATCTGACTCTGAGCAAAGTCTAACCTGTTCCCCAGCAGGGAGGTGAGGAGGACATAAGGGCCAAGGGCACCCCAGCCCTGACAGGGGCTCCTACCCATCTACCCCTGTTCATGCCAGCTTACTGTCTGTCATGTCACAATGCCCAGGGCCTCCCTTCTTGGATTCTGACTGAAGTGCAACCTGGGAAAGTTACAGACAACCTCATCCTCAGTGTTAGCTAAAACACAAGGAGAGATGACAACGGAAGCCAGCCTCCAGACTCTCAGCGGATGGCGGTAACCAAAGGCAGCTACTCAGGCGTGAGGCAAGGCCTGCAGTTCTAGCTGCTCCAAAGGCTGAGGCGGGAGGACTGCAGGTTCGAACTCAGCCTGAACAACTCAGCAAGACTCTGTCTCTAAATAAAAAAGAACGATGTGAAGGTGGAAGCAAGAGACGCTGGAGGGCTGCACAGGTAGCCCAGCGCTTCCTGGCTTCAGTCCTCAGCACTAATTTTTTATGGCTTCTTTTAAGATCAAGTAGATGTGGTTTTGAAAAGAAAAGTGGGGAAATAACTCTCCTCAGAACAATGAATGGCGCTCAGTACTCCTCAAATCACCTGAAAACCTTACTAAAACGGAATTTCAGACGCAGTAACTTTAAACTAGGCCCAAGGTTCTATATTTCTAGCAAGTTCTTCAATGGTGCTGATAGTTTAGTAACAGAAAATGCTGCCTCCCAGCCAGTGCACTTCATTGTCCAGGTAACAGTTTCTGTTGCAGTGCTGGGTGTTTCTGTCTCCTAGGTACTACTTCCTGCTTGCTTATGCCACATGAGCCAGAGATCACCAGACATCCAGCGGTTGGGACTGATCCTGACCGCTGCCCAGCAACATCTGCCTCCGAGTCCTGGATGTTGTCTCAGTGTTTCTGCTTGCCATAGGTAGCAGTTTAAAACTCAGACTCAAGGCCACATGTGACTATGAAAAGTGACAGAAGCCAGAGCTCCTTTCTGAGCAGCCCCTCAAATGATTCTTATACTAACATTTGGGGACTGTCACCTTCACACCCTCCCTGCTTGCCTGCTGTGAAGTCCTACAGGCCTACGGTAGCACCTGGCTCCTGCACCCCCTACAGCTGCCCCATGGCTGGCAGAAAGCAGACGCTGCATTCAGGAAGTTTAGGTCTGGGCTTGGGACTGAGGAAAGCTTCAGAGGGGATACTTGCTGTGCTCCTGGGAAGTGATTTTTACCTGGGCTGGGGGTGACAGAAAGGCATCTGAAGGGAGGAGGCAGTAGTACTAAGAATGACGGGGCATCACTTAGGAATTAGCTTGGATCTGCTTTATGTGGGTCTGTAATTTTCTAATTTTCTACAAACTCACTACATTTATAATCAACAAAAGATGTTCCTCAAGAGTTTAAACTGGGAGCTACCACACACTCAAGAAACTAGCACATAGGCGGAGACTGCTGCTGCATGCCTGTAATCCTAGTGTTCCATATGCTGAAGCAAGATGATGCCTGTGAGTTCGAGGCCAGCATGGGGCACATAGTGAATACAGCCCAGCCAGAGCTACACAGAGAAACCCTATCTCAAACAAAAGAAAGGAAGAAGGAAAAAGAGAGGGAGAGGGGGAGGTAAAGGAAGTGAGAGAAGAGGGAGGAGAGAGAGGGAGGGGGAGAGTGAGAGAGCAAGAGTGAGAGCGAGAGCAAAGGGGACAGAGAGAAGAAGGAGGGAAAAGGAAAAGAAAGAAAAGTAAAGACAAGA